>JAPXFY010000025.1:3723720-3733720 GCA_030674185.1 Monoplex corrugatus | reverse complement strand
TCTCTCTTTATCACTGTCTCTGTCTCTCTCTTCTCTTCTCTCTTCTCTCTTTATCACTGTCTCTGTCTCTCTCTTTCTCTCTCTCTCTCTTTATCACTGTCTCTGTCCTCTCTCTTTCTCTCTCTCTCTCTTTCATCACTGTCTCTGTCTCTCTCTTTCTTCTCTCTCTCTTTATCACTGTCTCTGTCTCTCTCTTTCTCTCTCTCTCTTTATCACTGTCTCTGTCTCTCTTTCTCTCTCTCTCTTTATCACTGTCTCGTCTCTCTCTTTCTCTCTCTCTTATCACTGTCTTGTCTCTCTTCTCTCTCCTTATCACTGTCTTGTCTCTCTCTTTCTCTCTCTCTCTTTATCCGTCTCTGTCTTCTCTTTCTTCTCTCTCTCTTTATCACTTCCTCTTCTTCTCTTCTTTCTCTCTCTCCTCTTTTATCACTGTCTGTGTCTCTCTCTTTCTCTCTCTCTCTCTTTTATCACTGTCTCTGTCTCTCTCTTTCTCTCTCTCTCTTTATCACTGTCTGTGTCTCTCTCTTTCTCTCTCTCTCTCTTTATCACTGTCTGTGTCTCTCTCTTTCTCTCTCTCTCTTTATCACTGTCTGTCTCTCTCTTCTCTCTCTCTCTTTATCACTGTCTCTCTCTCTTCTCTCTTTATCTCTTCTCTCTTCTCTTTCATCACTGTCTGTGTCTCTCTCTTTCTCTCCTCTCTTTATCACTGTCTCTGTCTCTCTCTTTCTCTCTCTCTCTCTTTATCACTGTCTGTCTCTCTCTTTCTCTCTCTCTCTCTTTATCACTGTCTCTGTCTCTCTCTGTCTTTATCACTGTCTCTGTCTCTCTCTTTCTCTCTCTCTCTCTTTATCACTGTCTCTGTCTCTCTCTTTCTCTCTCAGTCTCGCTGTCTGTATCTCTGTCTCTGTCTCTCTCTCCCTCTCTCCTTCCTTCCTTACCCACTATCTCTTCCTCCCTCTGTCTATCCCTCTCTCCTCCCTCCTCTATTTCTCAATCGGTTCACTCAAAGTTCACAGCAATTTTGTCATTACCGTGTCCACTATAGTAATCGTCCAGCTACATCTGATCAAAGTTCGAGCGGTGAAGGTTGAGTGCATAGAATGACAGTAATAGGTGGGCTTGGCACCAATAAAAGACTACGTACAACTCTCCTACGTCGTGTTCTTGCTCTCTGAACGGTGACAGTACCAGTATCTATATATTTTGTCCTGTTCTGGGCATCGATATTGCTGTGGTTGGTGGAGAGACAAGGTTAGAATGTTGTTGTTATCGTTTGCTGTTTATTTTTTATTTATTTATGTTTTGTGTCTGTCATTTATTTCCCTTTTTTCTTTTCTTTTTTTTTCTTCTTTCTTTTCGTTTTTTGTGTGCTATTGTTGCTGTTTATATTTATCTTTTGTATCTGTAATTTATTTCCTTTTTCTTGTCTTTTCTTTTCTTTTTTCTTTATTTCTTTTCTTTCTTCCTTTTGTTTTGTTTTGTTTGTTTGTTTGTTTGTTTGTTTGTCAAAACTGATTTACCACTTTTAACCGCTGTAGTGATGGTGATAAATTGGACGAAGTGGTCAGCGCCAGGGGCAGATCTTTAGATTGTATGCGCGAACGCATTGATATGTGTACTCATTTTCTTTTCCATTCCCCTCTCCCTTTTTATTATTTTTTATTTATTTGTTGTTGTTTTTTATAACAATTATGATGATGATGATAACAATGATGATGATGATGATAACAATGATGATGATGATGATAACAATGATGATGATGATGATAACGGTGCTGCTGTCCCTGTTGTTTCTGTTGATGGTTATGTTGATTATGGTGATGGGAATGCTCCTGCTGCTGTTGTTGTTGTTGATGATGATGATGATGATAATGATGATGATGATGATGATAACAGTGGTGCTGCTGCTGTTGTTGTTGTTGATAATGATGGTTATGTTGTTGATGATGATGATGATGATGATGATGATGATAACAGTGCTGCTGTTTTTGTTGATGATTACGTTGATGATAATGATGATGATGATAACTGTGGTGCTGCTGTTTTTGTTGATGATTATAATGATGATGATGATAACTGTGCTGCTGTTTTTGTTGATTATTTTGATGATTATAATAATGATGATGATAACTGTGGTGCTGCTGTTTTTTTGATGATTATTTTGATGATTATAATGATGATGATGATAACTGTGCTGCTGTTTTGTTGATGATTACGTTGATGATAATAATGATGATGATAACGGTGCTGCTGCTGCTGCTCTTATTGTTGTTGATGACGATATGATGATTATTGATGATGATGATGATGATGATAATGATGGTGACGATGACGATAATACCGAAGTTGTCGCCGCTGCTGCTGTTTAATTATGCTACTAATACTATAGCTGATATTCTTCATAACATATTTTGAATATTTAAAGTTTTGAAGATTTTGATAGCTACCCCCCCCCCCCCCCACTGTCCCCTTCACACACACATTTATACAGGCGCACGTGCACACACACACACACAACACACACACACACCCCACGCACATACTCACGCATGCACGCACGCACGCACGCACACACACACACACACACACACACACACACACACACATACACTCGCAGTCACATTAGCCCCACGACGGTCATTTTGATTTGTAAAAACACATCATCGAATTTAGGTTCGTTTCGCCACTGTCCTGGTTCCTGAGAGTCCATACGCCACCCACCAGAGAAGGCCACCCGCTAGTGTAGTGAAGACACTCCCGTGTTGCTTCGGTAGTGTGTGGAATTTGGAGTTATTCAAGAGGTGTTCATGGCACTCTCGCAATTCCATATGCGCTTCACCCCAATCTGGTAATCAGTGGGGCACTGTTTTGGAACAACACTGGATGGTTTACGGAGATAGGGATGATACTGGTATTGTTTTCTTGTCTGCTTCAAGATTATTTGACAAATATTATATAATATATATATATATATATATATATATATATATATATATATATATACATATATTGTGTGTGTGTGGTGTGTGGTGGTGTGTGGTGTGGCGGAGGTTTGTGTTAGTGTGTGTGTGGTGTGTTGTGTATGTGATGAGTGCGTGCTGTGTGTGTGTGTATGTGTGTGTGTGTGTGTGTGTGTGTGTTGTGGTGTGTGTGTGTGTGTGTGTGTGTGCTCGCGGTCTGTGTGTTAGTGTGTGTGTGTGTGTGTGTGTGTGTATGTGTGTGTGTGTGTGTGTGTGTGTGTGTGTGTGTGTGCGCGCGCGTCTGTGTGTGTGTGTGTGTGAATGTATGTGAGTGTGCGTGTTAGTGTATGTGTATGTGTATATATATATATATATATATATATATATATATATATATATATATTTTATATATGCGTGCGTGCGTGCGTGCGTGCGAGCGTGTGTGTGTGTGTGTGTGTGTTGACGTCTTTATTGTTATTTCAGAAAACGGGAAAGAAAAATATCAAGCGGATCGTTCGTGTATATTAACGCAACAAGCAAGACAGACGGGGCGTCAGACATGGCACTCTTATCCTTGCTATCGATGTCTCTGGCCTTGGGGGTTTGCATGGTAGCAACACAGACCACAACAGGTAAGGCTTTTCATCTAGAATAAGCGACTTCATATTGATATTCGAGGCAAACACGAGTAAATCACTCATAAGGAAGATTAGGAAAAGACAGGCAACATTTATAGGCCATTTTATGAGGAAGGGGGATTTGGAGCACCTGGTCACAACTGGAAAGCTGGAGGGAAAGAGAGCACCGGGTAGACCAAGGGAGAAAATATTGGACGGACTTGCAGAGTGGCTGAGGACAGAGAGGGTGGAAGATGTGCTTACGGCAACAAGGGACAGATGCATATGGAGGGCCATAATCGCCAACGCCATGCGGCAAGGCACATGATGATGATGATGATATGATGATGATGATGATGATGGTTTGATATTGATATTCATTTCTTTTGTCACAATGGATTTACCATATAAAATTTGGGATGCTCTCCCCTTTGAGAGCGCGTAGCCGCAATGCAGCGCCACGCAATTTTTCTTACCAAAACTTCAGATTGGCAAGAAAGCTAATTTTGGCTTTCAAGGGGAGGGACCTGAGCAGTCAATCTATCTGTCCAATGTGTTGTAAAAGGCAGCTGAGCGAATGCCCTGTTCTTCACGATTTTCAACTGCTATGAGATCTTTAGTGTGCGCCGGCCAGAAGGCATATATTAATACATCTATGTTTAGTTGTTGTTGTTTTTTAAACCTCCCGACGCCTGGTAAATTTGGTAGAATGGTCAGCACCAAGGACGGATTATAAATGCATGAAAGCACTGATATTTCTACTTAATTTTCTTCTTCTGGTGTTCTTGTTTCAGGATCAGAGGGATGCTGTGTATGTTTTGAGATGATCAGTCTTGGGATGGCTCTACTCAGTCAACTGGGCTTTAAACAACAACAATAATAATAATGACTAGTTAATATTTAGATAAATATGGTGGATAAGAACAAAAAAAACCTCGGCTTTACCCTCACAGAATAGAAGAGCAGACGCTACCCTGCGGTAAAGATAACAGATGCGGATTGCGCTGATGACCTGGCTGTTCTCGCAGACTTCCTAAAGGATGCAACATCTCTCCTTCACAATGTCGAAAAAAAAAACAGCAATGGAGATCGGGCTCCACCTCAATACGAACAAAACAGAGTTCATCTGTCTGACCCAAGACGCATCAGAAGGTATGAGAAGTCTCAATGGAGATACGATCAAACAAGTTCAAGACATATACCTTGGCAGCTACATTGATTCCACAGAACAAGACGTCAACACCAGACTCGGAAATGCCTGGGGCGCTCTAAATCAACTGGACAAAATCTGGAAATCCAATCTACCAGACAACCTGAAAAGGAACTTCTTCCGAGCAGCAGTAGAGTCCGTTCTTACATATGGCTCAATCTCTTGGACCCTAACAACGACATTGGAGAAGAAGATTGATGGAGCATACACACGAATGCTGCGTGCAGCCCTGAACAAATCCTGGAGAGAACATCCAACTAACAAAGAGTTATATGGCAAGATCCCACCAATCAGTAAATCAATACGTCAACAAAGACTGCGCTTCGCGGGACCTGCTGGCGTAGCAAAAAAGAACTGGTGGGGGATGTTCTACTATGGAGACCCAGTCACGGTAAACAAAGACCAGGACGTCCAAAGAAGACCTTCATCGACCAACTGATGGATGATACGGGCTGTCAGCATGATGAACTACCTACTGCAATGTCTGACAGAGAAGGATGGAAGAAACGTGTCATGGATAGCCGAGCAAGCTCGACATGATGATAAATATGGCACAAAACATCTTGCAGGAGGTAAAGGATGAGATTGGTAGTAGTAGTAGTAGTAGGCCTCCTTCGGTCATGACTGACTATGGACAAAGTACATCCGTTCTAATGTCTAGATGGGCTGTCTGCTTGGTCCAAGCAGCGTCGCCTGTGACTGTACAGACCAATGCGAGAGAGGCAGTCTCTGTCGCAGCGGTCGCATGTGTATGCTGATGCTGGTCTGTTGGCTGTCATCCCTTTTCTGCGAACTCGCTTTTCTGCTGCAGCAGCTGACAGTTTGTCCTCACCAAACCGCAGCTGTTTCTTGAGAGTAGTTCTCCAGCTGTTGCGGTCGTCTGCGAGGTCCTCCCAGGACTCAGTGTTGATCTCAAGCGCCTTCATGTCACGCTTGCAAACGTCTTTGTATCTCAGCTGTGGGCGGCCAATGTTTCTCTGCCCTGTGGCAAGCTCACCATAAAGGATGTCTTTTGGGATGCGACCATCTTCCATGCGGCGAACGTGCCCAACCAGCGCAGCCGATGCTGTCTCAGCATGGTATGCATGGTTGGGAGGCCAGCGCAGGTTAGGACTTCGGTGTTGGTCACCTTGTCTTGCCAGGAAATGCCAAGTATGCGCCGTAGGCTTCTCAGGTGGAAGGTATTGAGCCTTTTCTCCTGGTGAGCATGCGTGGTCCACGCCTCGCTGCCATACAGCAAGGTGCTGAGGACACAGGCGTTGTATACAGCCATCTTTGTCTTTGTGGTCAGCTTGGGATTTGTCCACACCCTTTGTGTGAGGCGGGCTAGTGTTGTGGCTGCCTTCCCGATCCTCTTGTCGACCTCTGTGTCAAGGGAGAGGTTATCGGTGATGGTGGACCCAAGATATGTGAATTGATGGATGGCTTCAAGCTCGTAGTGATCAATGGTGATGGCTGGTGGAGATGGCGTGTCTTGGCCCAGGACGTTTGTCTTCTTAAGACTGATGGTCAAACCAAAATCTTTGCAAGCCTGGGAGAAGCGGTCCATTAGTGACTGCAAGTCCCGCTGAGTATGGGTCACAACTGCGGCATCGTCGGCAAATAGCATGTCTCTGATGAGGGCTTCACGGACCTTTGTCCTTGCTCTGAGGCGGGCGAGGTTGAAGAGCCTGCCATCTGATCTAGTCCGCAGGTGGATCCCTTCTTGCGCTGTGCTGAACGCATGCCTCAGGAGGAGAGCGAAGAAGATTCCAAAGAGGGTTGGGGCCAGGACGCAGCCTTGTTTCACACCGCTGCGTACGTCGAAGGGCTTGGAGAGGTTTCCGTTGAACTGCACCATCCCTATCATGTTTGAGTGGAAGGACTCAATTAAGCTGTGCAGTTTGGGGGGGCAGCCGATTTTTCGGAGAGCCCTGAAAAGGCCTTCTCTGCTGACTAGGTCAAAGGCCTTGGTGAGGTCAATGAATGCCACATGCAGGGGCATCCGCTGCTCTCTGCACTTCTCCTGGATTTGGCGAAGGGAGAAGACCATGTCTACCGTGGATCTCTCTGCTCGAAAACCACACTGTGATTCCGGGTAGACGCGTTCAGCCAGTTTCTGCAGGCGGATTAGGAGGACCCGAGCATAGACTTTGCCAACAATGCTGAGGAGCGAGATACCTCTGTAGTTGTTGCAGTCGCTCCTTTCGCCCTTGTTTTTGTACAGGGTGACGATCTTGACGTCCCTCATGTCCTGTGGTACAGCTCCCTCATTCCAACACTGACAGAGAACTGCGTGCAAAGGGTGCAGAAGAGAAGTCTTGCAGTGCTTGATGAGGTCTGGGGGAATTCCGTCATTGCCAGGTGCCTTCCCTGATGCCAGGCTATCAATGGCCTTGCTGAGTTCGTCCACAGTTGGCTCTGCGTCAAGTTCTTCCATTACCGGCATGCACTTGATGGCATCGAGGGCTGAGGGGGACACCATGTTCTGTGTGGAGTAGAGGTCGGAGTAGTGTTCCGCCCATCTTTCCATCTGTTGGCTAGGATTGCTGATTACTTCCCCAGTAGAGGATTTGAGGGGGGCGATCTTGCTCTGTGTTGGTCCCAGTGCCTTCTTGATGCCATCATACATTCCTCGGATGTTGCCTCTTTCAGCAGCACTCTGTATCTCTTCGCTGAGCTCTGTCCAGTACTCGTTTGCGCAGCGCCTGGCGTTAAGCTGAACCTTACTTATGGCAGCCCTGAGGATTTGCAGGTTCTTCTCACTGGGTGACTGCTTATACTTGGTGAGTGCGGCACGCTTGGCCTCAACAGTGGGAGTCATCTCTGATGATTTGGCCTCAAACCAGTCATGGGACTTCACAGTTTTCTTCCCAAAGGTGGCCATAGCAATGCGGTGCATGGTGTCTCGTAGCGTTTCCCATCTCTCAGTGGCAGAGTCTCTGGGCTGCAATGCATCGTATTCTCTCTGAAAGGCCTCTGCGTGCTGACGTCAATGCGAGGGTTCCCTTGTTTCTTTGAGCAGTGGAACTTCTTTGGTTGTAGCCTGATCTTGCAACATACCAGAGAGTGGTCTGTGTTGCAGTCTGCGCTGTGATAAGAGCGAGTGTGGAGAACGTTTTTGATAGCGGCACGCCTTACTAGGATCAAATCCAGTTGGTGCCAATGTTTTGAGCGGGGATGCCTCCAGGAGACTTTGTGCTGAGGCTTCGTCTTGAAGAAGGAGTTGGCGATGCACAGTTCATGGCAGGCGCAAACTCAAGCAGTCGCTGTCCATTCTCATTCATTTTCCCCACTCCAAAGGAACCGAGGCAGAAGGGCCATGAGTCATTGTCTGCACCCACTCTGGCATTGAAGTCGCCCAGGAGAACAAGTTGTTCTGTCCTGGGGATGTTCCTTATAGTTGATGCAAGATTTTCGTAGAACTCATCCTTGGTGTCTGGAGAGGCGGACAGAGTTGGGGCATAAACGCTGATGAGAGTGACATAGCCTTCGGTGGTGTTGAGGCGGAGAGTCAAGAGTCGTTCTGAACCACCGCTGCCTGGTTCAATCATGTTCAGCAGGCTGTTCCTTACTGCAAAGCCTACTCCGTGCTCTCTTGGGGCATCAGAACTCTTTCCTTGCCAGAAGAAGGTGTAGTCCCTTTCCTTTAGTGTTCCTGAGTCAGCCAGCCGTGTTTCCTGCAGAGTGGCAATGTCCACATTGAGCCTCTTTAGTTCGCTGTTTATGACGGCGGTTTTTCTGGCGTCGCTGATGTCTTGCAGATCTTGGGAGAGCCCAGGCATCATTGTTCGGACATTCCAACAGCCCAGTTTCACTGCTGATCCTTTTCCTGATCCGTTTCTTGAATTTGAATTTTTCTTTTTGTTTGGTGCGGTAATTAACGACCTGCTTGTCAGATTTTATCCTAATCTTCATGCACCCAATGAAGAAGGCAGGTCATGACGGGACAGCACCTAACTGGCTGGGGGCTGCCCAGCTTAGGTGGGCGGTAGCTGTCCATAAGACACGAAGGTCTCTCCCACCGTCAAAAGCAACACCTGGCGTCAGCTCTACGCCAGTTGAGCAATGACTTATTACCGGTATCTGTTGCTTCCCGTATTGTGCCGACACTAGTGTTAGTAGCGAGGCTGGAGTGTCCTCTCCATGTCGTAGGTGCAGAGTGTTTGTGGATGAATGGACGGATGTAAGCCTGGGCAGTGTAATATGGAAGACAGGCTGTTGCCCATGCAACTTGTCCCCCCTCTCCACCTCGCTGACAGATCCAAAGGAACAGCAGGGCTGTTACGTTTTGGTGCCAACGCGGCCGCAGGAGCTGCCGGAAAGTGACAAAGTTTGCCATCCAACCGTCTTAGGGGCCCCACACCGGATTTACTGTCAGGGTTTACTCCCTTAGCTAGATGGCCGCGGGTAGCTCTCCAGAGCTGGCGCCCTTTGATGGATCTAATTTATTTCCACCAGGGTTTCTAGCCACCCTCCTCACCATCCTCCTGAGAGGACTGGTGGGGTTGCTGGTTTAGTCGCCAGCAATTCGACCCTGTGACAGGTAGTACTGGGTTCCAGGTTACCAGTAGCGGATACATCTATCCGACCTGACAATAGTAGATTGGTAGTATGGCATTACCATCCTGATTTTGTGTTACTTTTTTTTCTTTTCTATTGGAGTTTGTTCAAGAGGGATTCATCGCACTCGGACAATTCCACATTCGCTCTATCCAATCTGCCAGCAATTATCTGGTAGAGTCCTTGAGTCTGTGCAAAACCCTGTGTGCTATTAAGGTCATGAAATGGGGACGAGGGAGAAGAGACTTATGAAACACTGAGCTGACTGGCCTGCAAACACACCTGTTTTTGACCCTTTGATTCCCGCACCTTATCCACCAACTACAAAAACTTAACCCTTTGACTCCAACATCCTATTCACCAACTACATAATCTTAACCCTTTGACTCCAACATCCTACCCACCGACTACAAAAACTTAACCCTTTGACTCCAACATCCTATCCACCAACTACAAAAACTTAACCCTTTGACTCCAACATCCTATTCACCAATTCCAAAAACTTAACTATTTAACCCCCTCACCTATCCACCAGCTTCCTTCCAGCAGAAAGCTGGTGGATAGGGTGAGGGAGTTTTTGCTATGCTGGCATGGTTGATAATGCTGGGTATTGGTGGACAGGGTGCAGGAGTCAGAGGGTTAATGTTACGAGCCGGGACTGAACTTGAGAG
>JAPXFY010000025.1:3706220-3718720 GCA_030674185.1 Monoplex corrugatus | reverse complement strand
GAACAATACTTTTTCTTATATGTATAAGTCTAACTACCCTAAATACCTGGGTACGATCATTTCACCAGACGGCAGATGCACGTCAGAAATAGCCAGCAGAATCGGCCAAGCCAAAACAACATTCAAGAAGATGAAAAACATTCTTACCAACAAATGCCTATCAATTAACATCAGGAAGAGAGTTATTGAATGTTATATAGAACCAATACTGTTGTACGGATGCGAGGCGTGGACAGTCAGCAAGCAAAGCCAGAACAAGATTGAGGCAGCTGAGATGTTTTTTTTAAGGATGTTGAGAGTTCCATGGGCAGCAAAGAAAACAAACGAGACAGTCTTAATGGAGGCAGACACAAGTAAGATCATTCATAAGGAAGATTAGGAAAAGACAGGCAACATTTATAGGCCATTTTATGAGGAAAGGGGATTTGGAGCACCTGGTCACAACGGGAAAGCTGGAGGGAAAGAGAGCACCAGGTAGACCCAGGGAGAAGATGCTAGACGGATTTGCAGAGAGGCTGGGGACAGGGAGGGTGGAAGAGATGCTTGAGGCAACAAGAGATAGAGACAGATGGAAGTCCATAATCGCCAACGCCATGCGGCAAGGCACATGATGATGATGATATGCATAAATGATATGAAGATAGAATTTGAAATACAGATTCATAAAAAAATGTTGACATGTATTTACATCTTGATGTTCAATTTTAAACTTAAAGTGTATAAAAAATCATTATGTATATTGTGTGTGCTATATGGAGTTTTTATGTCAACAATGTCTTTTCTTATGTGTATAATTTTTTTGTCATTTTTCGTTGTCACATTGTGAGTTTGGTGTCCGGTTGTAGTGAAGCGAAAGATGAATAAAAAAAAGTTTCAAAAACTACCCTGTTGATGGAGATAATGACTATCTGTTGATTTAGATAATGACTACCTGTTGATTTAGATAATGACTATTTGATCATGGAGATAATGACTACCTGTTGATTTAGATAATGACTATTTGATCATGGAGATAATGACTACCTGTTGATGGAGATAATGACTTACCTGTTGATTTTAGGGTAATGACTATTTGATCATGGAGATAATGACTACCTGTTGATTTAGATAATGACTATTTGATCATGGAGATAATGACTACCTGTTGATGGAGATAATGACTATTTGATCATGGAGATAATGACTACCTGTTGATTGAGATAATGACTATTTGATCATGGAGATAATGACTACCTGTTGATGGAGATAATGACTATTTGATCATGGAGATAATGACTACCTGTTGATTTAGATAATGACTATTTGATCATGGAGATAATGACTACCTGTTGATGGAGATAATGACTATTTGATCATGGAGATAATGACTACCTGTTGATGGAGATAATGACTATTTGATCATGGAGATAATGACTACCTGTTGATTTAGATAATGACTATTTGATCATGGAGATAATGACTACCTGTTGATGGAGATAATGACGTCATGTTTTGTATGTTTTACATGTTACAGGTTGTTTGTATGTGAACAATACTCGTTTTATACATATAAATTGATATCATTTCTGTTATCACATTATTCATTGCTGCTTAGATTATTGTACAGCAACAAGATAATGTTGACATGTGCTCAGATCTTGATGTTCATTTTAAACTTCCAATGTATAAAATATCATTATGCATATTCTGTATTCTATATGGAATTTGTTTCACGAACTATATCTTGTTGCTGTGTCATATCCAAGCATCGGCGAAGAACGTGATGACATAAATGATATCAATTCATACATATAAAACAGGTATTGTTCACAGTATTTGTTACATCTTGTCAACAAAATGTTGAAATACAAATTCAACATTTTCCAATAATAACATTCATTTCGAAGACAGACAGACATATAGATAGATAGATAGATAGATAGATAGATAGATAGATAGATAGATAGATAGATAGATAGGTAGGTAGATAGATAGATAGATAGATAGACAGACAGATAGAAAGATAGAGGGGGGATAGATAGATAGATAGATAGATAGATAGATAGATAGATAGATAGATGTAGATAGATTGATAGGCAGACAGATAGCCAAACAAACAGACAGACAGACAGATAGATAGATAGACAGACAGGTAGCTAGCTAGCTAGATACATAGACAAATAGATGGATGGATGGATAAACAGACAGACATATAGATAAATAGATAAAGAGACGGGCACACAGATTGACAGAGAGACAAACAAACAGACAGACAGACATATAGACAGATAACCAAAAGATAAACAGATGGAGAAGAGAGAGAGAGAGAGAGAGAGAGAGAGAGAGAGAGAGAGCGACACACACACACACACACACACACACACACACACACACACACACACACGCACGCACGCACACACACACACATCAACAAAGCTGGAGGAATCTGGTTGAAAAGTGCTTTAGTTCTACGCCCCAATGACTCAACGTTGAGTTTAGGGAGATAAAAAGGAAGAAAATAAAGAATCAAAGAACACTCACTCAATATTGTCAACTTCGATTTTATTTCGAAAAAAATACTTATTCAATACAATCTGTTAACAATATTCGAAGAATATTTTACACAATATAATTTTAAACATCAAAATCAAGACAATCTAGCACTGAAGCAAACTGGAACAAGAAACAAAATACAATCAGAACGCGTATTTTTAACCCTTCGACTTCTGCACCCTGTCCACCAACTGCAAAAAACTTAACCCTTTGACTCCCTCACCCTATCCACCAGCTTCCTGCAAGAAGCTGGTGGATAGGGTGAGGGAGTCAAAGGGTTAAGTTTTTGCTTTGCTAGCATGGTTGACAATGCAGGATGCCAGTGGTCAGGGTGTGGGAGTCAAAGGGTTAAGATTTTGCTTTGCTAGCATGGTTGACAATGCAGGATGCTGGTGGTCAGGGTGCGGGAGTCAAAGGGTTAAGTTTTTGTTTTGTTAGCATGGTTGACAGGATGCTGGTGGATAGGGTGCGGGAGTCAAAGGGTTAAGTTTTTGCTTTGCTAGCATGGTTGACAATGCAGGATGCTAGTGGTCAGGGTGCGGGAGTCAAAGGGTTAAGTTTTTGTTTTGTTAGCATGGTTTACAGGATGCTGGTGGATAGGGTGCGGGAGTCAAAGGGTTAAGTTTTTGCTTTGCTAGCATGGTTGACAATGCAGGATGCTAGTGGTCAGGGTGCGGGAGTCAAAGGGTTAAGTTTTTGTTTTGTTAGCATGGTTTACAGGATGCTGGTGGATAGGGTGCGGGAGTCAAAGGGTTAAGTTTTTGCTTTGCTAGCATGGTTGACAATGCAGGATGCTGGTGGTCAGGGTGCAGGAGTCAAAGGGTTAAGTTTTTGCTTTGCTAGCATGGTTGACAGGATGCTGGTGGACAGGGTGCGGGAGTCAAAGGGTTAGTACATGACAAGGAATAACGAGACAAAGCGAGAGGAGACGAGACAAGACAAGACAAGACAAGACAAAAAAAGACAAGGACAGGACGAGACAAGACAAGACAAGACAAGACAAGACAAGACAAGACAAGACAAGACAAGACAAGACAAGACAAGACAAGACAAGACGAGACAAGACAAGACAGACAAGACAAGACAAGACAAGACATAAAAGACGAGACAAGACAAGACAAGACAAGACAAGACAAGACAAGACAAGACAAGACAGGCCCAATCTCGACGTGATTTGGTCTGTATGACGTTTGAACCCTAAGTCTGTTCCTATTGTTTTATCTTGCAGCCTGTCTTGTCTTGTCTTGTCTTGTTTTGTTCTATTAAATACACGTTCTGATTCTATTTCACGATTTCCCAAATAATTTGCCAACAAATATTCGAAGAAAATTTACTCAGTATAATTTGTCAACAATATTCAAAAAAACCATTCACTCAATACTATCAGATTTCAACATTTGTTTCGAAGGGTATTTCATAAAGATTTCTCAGCAATATCATTAAAAAAAATTCCTTGTTATATCTTGTCTACAAAATATAAAAATACAACAAACTCAACATTATTCAATTATAATATTCATTTCGAAGAATACTTACATAACTTTTCAACGAATATTTCCATGACGTAACTTGTCAAGAACACTCACACAATACTTAGTCAATATAATTCATCAACAATATTCAAATGTCAACAATCAAAGAAAATACTTAACCAATATTATCAGACATATCAGACATCAATATGTACTTTGAAAACTACATACTGAATAATATCATTGACAATGTTATAAAAAAAATACCAACAATATCGACAGAAAAAACATGATCTGTTTAGATTAGTTTTTTCCGCTCTATCCGTGCTCAATGCTTTCAGTAACCAAACACCATTTCACAAAAATGTACTCAGTCAATGCTGTAATCAAATCATGACCATAACAACTGAGACCAATCATATAATTCAATGTAACAAAAACATTCTTGATTAAACAGAAGCAACGTATGTAGCTGAACTATGTATGTTACAAACACACACAGACACACACGCACACACACGCACACACACACACACACACACACACACACACACACACACACACATAACATACACACACACACACACAATAAAAAAAAATATATATATATAATCCAATATATATGTATACATATATATGTACACACACACACACACACACACACACACACACACACACACACACACACACACACACACGTGTGTGTGTAAATAGAGAAAGACAGGCACAGAGAAAGACAAAGACCAAAAAAATAAAAATCATGAACACATTTTCATTATCGAGTCTAATGGCATAAGCACAATAATACATTTTCACACACCCAGCCTTCCCCATGGAGGGTCTACACTGATACAAATGTATTATATTCACAGAGAATCGAGACAGACAGTGAGACAGACAGTGAGAGAGACAGACAGATGGACAGAGAGAGAGAGGGAGACAGAGAGAGTGTAAGAGAGAGAGAGACAGACAGACATATTCAATGTGATCAATTACTGAATCAGAGGAAAACGGCACAAAACTTGTTGACATCCCCAAATGGCACAGACTGAATTGAAACAATAGGGAACGGATGTACAGGGGAAAGAGCAAAACAGAAAAGCAGGGGGAGGGGGGGGGGGGGGGGGAAGGGAATCAACAAAAAATGAGAAAAAAAAGGGAAATGGGAAAAAGACACGAATCTGCGAAGAGTAAAGCAAGGAAACTGTTGAAAGATGGAGGAATAGCCAGAATGATGAAACACAAAAAACAAAAAAACAAAAAACAAAATCCCAAACCAAACCAAACCAAAACAAAACCCAAGAAAGAACGAACTACAAGAAAACCAAGAGCAAAACATTTGAGGTATAGAATATATTCAAGATGGATTCGTCGCACTCGGACAATTCCATATGCGCTCCACCCAAATCTGCCATCAATTATCTGACAGACCCTCTGAATCTTCGCAAAACCCTAAGCGCTGGCAAGGTCTTGAAATGGGGAAGGGGGTGTGGATGAGTGGGTGGAAATGACCTGTGGAACACTAAGCTGACACCACCAGAATGAAGGAAACATGAAGATGGGCAGCCAACAGGCCAGTGGACCTATGAAACACACAGCCGACACCACCAGAATGACAGAAACATTCAGATGGGCAGCCAACAGGCCAGTGGACCTATGGTACAATACGCTGACACCACCAGAATGATGGAAACATTATGATGGACAGCGAACAGATCAGTGGACTTATCAAACAGTAAGCTGATACCACCAGAATGATGGAAACATTAAGATGGGCAGCCAACAGGCCAGTGGACCTATGAAACACTAAGCTGACACCACCAGAATGATGGAAACATTAAGACGGGCAGACAACAGGCCAGTGGACCTATCAAACAGTAAGCTGACACCACCAGAATGATGGAAACATTCAGACGGACAGCCAACAGGCCAGTGGACCTATCAAACAGTAAGCTGACACCACCAGAATGATGGAAACATTAAGACGGGCAGACAACAGGCCAGTGGACCTATCAAACAGTAAGCTGACACCACCACAATGATGGAAACATTAAGACGGGCAGCCAACAGGCCAGTGGACCTATCAAACAGTAAGCTGACACCACCACAATGATGGAAACATTCAGATGGGCAGCCACCAGGCCAGTGGACCTATCAAACAGTAAGCTGACACCACTAGAACGATGGAAACATTAAGATGGGCAGCCAACAGGCCAGTGGACCTATCAAACAGTAAGCTGACACCACCAGAATGATGGAAACAGTAAGATGGACAGCCAACAGGCCAGTGGACCTATCAAACAGTAAGTTGACACCACCAGAATGATGGAAACATTAAGATGGGCAGCCAACAGGCCAGTGGACCTATCAAACAGTAAGCTGACACCACCAGAATGATGGAAACATTAAGATGGGCAGCCAACAACCAGTGGACCTATCAAACACTAAGCTAACACCACCACAATGATGGAAACATTAAGATGGACAGCCAACAAGCCAGTGGACCTATGAAACATTAAGCTAACACCACCACAATGATGGAAACATTAAGATGGGCAGCCAACAGGCCAGTGGACCTATGAAACATTAAGCTAACACCACCACAATGATGGAAACATTAAGATGGACAGCCAACAAGCCAGTGGACCTATGAAACATTAAGCTAACACCACCACAATGATGGAAACATTAAGATGGGCAGCCAACAGGCCAGTGGACCTATGAAACAGTAAGCTAACACCACCACAATGATGGAAACATTAAGATGGGCAGCCAACAGGCCAGTTTTTTTTTTAATGATGCGAGCTAGGCTGGGATTGAACTCAAGATGTCAGATCTTGAGTCCATGGCTCTACAACTCGTTACAAGCGGCACGCAGAGTATGAACTATGCACGTTAAAGATACTGTAAGTTATGTCAGAGTCCTGAGGCTTAAATGAAAACATACAACACCCAGCACTCACGTCCACCAAAGATACAGACTGTACAACAAAGTGCAGTGTGGTCAGCTCCCTAACAGCTTGAGTTCTCTGTGCTTCACTGAAAGGTCTAATGATGTGTGATAAGCAACTAGTCAAAATGAGACTGGAGACTATCTTTGAACAAGAACGGTTAACAATTTTATGAACACGAGACAATGAACACGGAGGTGGGATAGCATCGGAGAAGAGGTACACATATTGACAAAGTCAGTGTGACTGAAGAGACGATAAAGGCATGAATAAAATAAAGCCCCCTTTTTTTCTTCTTCTTCTTCTTCAGTCTTTCCACTGTCCATCAGGACGATGAAAGCCACAATGTAGCGAAAAGAGTTCATATCTACGTCATTAACCCCTAATGACGTCACGGGATGATGTCACAAAGTGTCCTGATGGCTAAAATGACGTCACAAACAGTCCCATGACGTGACAGAGATGATGTCACAATTGTCTGACGGCTAAAATGACGCCTACACATCCATGATGACGTCACGGAAATGACATCACAGTTGTCCAGATGGTTGAAATAGCATCATAAACAGTCCCCGATGACGTCACATAGAAAAGATCACAATTCTCAGATGGCTGAAATGACGTCACAAACAATCCTGTGACGTCACGGTGATGACATCACAAGTGTCCACATGGCACGAAAAAACAAACAAACAAACAAAAAAACAACAACAGAAAGACGTAATCAATACTGGAAATGTGTTTAATAATACGTTAAAAGTCTCTAAGGAATTAATAATAAAAAAGAATTCATAGTTCACGGCAACGTCATCAAATGTATGACATCAGAATGGTCAGGTTATTATTAGGGATGGTGCGGGTGGAGTAGGGTGTGGGTAACAGCAGACGTTGTGGGGTATCAGGCAGACGTTGTGGGGTAACAGGCAGACATTATGGGGTAACAGGCAGACATTATGGGGTAACAGGCAGACATTATGGGGTAACAGCAGACATTATGGGGGTAACAGGCAGACATTATGGGGGGTAACAGGCAGACATGTGGGGGTAACAGGCAGACATTATGGGGGTAACAGCAGACATTATGGGGTAACAGGCAGACATTGTGGGGGTAACAGGCAGACGTTGTGGGGGTAACAGGCAGACATTGTGGGGGTATCAGGCAGACATTGTGGGGGTAACAGGCAGACATTGTGGGGGTAACAGGCAGACATTGTGGGGGTATCAGGCAGACATTGTGGGGGTAACAGGCAGACATTATGGGGGTAACAGGCAGACATTGTGGGGGTAACAGGCAGACATTGTGGGGGTAACAGGCAGACGTTGTGGGGGTAACAGGCAGACATTGTGGGGGTAACAGGCAGACATTGTGGGGGTATCAGGCAGACGTTGTGGGGGTAACAGGCAGACATTGTGGGGGGAAATCAGGCAGACATTGTGGGGGTAACAGGCAGACATTGTGGGGGTAACAGGCAGACATTTGGGGGTAACAGGCAGACATTGTGGGGGGTAACAGGCAGACATTGTGGGGGTAACAGGCAGACATTGTGGGGTAACAGGCAGACATTATGGGGGAACAGGCAGACATTGTGGGGGTAACAGGCAGACATTATGGGGGTAACAGGCAGACATTGTGGGGGTAACAGGCAGACATTATGGGGGGTAACAGGCAGACATTGTGGGGGTAACAGGCAGACATTGTGGGGGTAACAGGCAGACATTGTGGGGGTAACAGGCAGACATTGGGGGGTAACAGGCAGACATTGTGGGGGTAACAGGCAGACATTGTGGGGTAACAGCAGACATTGTGGGGTAACAGGCAGACATTGTGGGGGTAACAGGCAGACATTGTGGGGTAACAGGCAGACATTGGTGGGGATAACAGGCAGACATTATGGGGGTAACAGGCAGACATTATGGGGGTAACAGGCAGACATTGTGGGGATAACAGGCAGACATTGCGGGGGTAACAGGCAGACATTGCGGGGGTAACAGGCAGACATTGGCTAAGTTGTGGAGGTGATGTACATCAATGTGACCTCCCACCACGAAATCAGTCTTAACTCGCAGTCAGTCGAACAGCACTAGGACCTGAAAAGGTGACTGAGGGTCTATCTGGTGTGTTTTGACTTTTTCTCAAAATTGATTTCTGTAGACTATAATCTATCCCCCACAGAAATTTTTTTTTGAAAAAATATTACGTAATCAATTTAAATGGTATTTTAATGCACTGATCGCAGCAGGGAAAAAACGAATTTACTACCAAAAGTACCTATTTTGTCTCTTATTATGAACCGTAACTGTACAGTACCCCACATGTAATATTCTGACGAAAGCTCTTTGGTGCACCTTTCAGATAATGACAGCAAAATTAGAAACAAACTGGGTCAAAGTCACCGAATAAAGAAACTTAAGGAAAATGTGTAGGAGAGCACACAAAAACTTTAGAGGCCGTTTTCTCAAAATGGCCATCATACAACTTAATGACTTTAAACATACATAATTCTACATTTTTTTTTAGTACAAGCTTTATTCACAAACCAAAATAATCAGCAGAATGTACACTTTCCAGTGATATGAATATCTCAAAATGCCCAAAATGCTAGTTAAGACTGATTTCGTGGTGGGAGGTCACAAATATCAAATCCATGGCAAGTATTCACAATGTTCCTTAACAGCCTTCAGGTTTGGTCTCCCTACCCGAAGTGCCAAGACGAACAAAAGAGAGGTACAAACAATACGGAACAATAAATAAATACAAGATACAAGATACAAGATTTTTATTTAGCCCAGAACATCACAATGGGAAATTGTTATGGCATTCGCATTAAAATACATACAGGAACAAGAACGCATAAACAAATGAACACACATGCTCTTACTCTCTCTCACTCTCTCTTTCACCTATCTCTCACCCTCTTCCTCCCCTCATCTCTCTCCCCCTCCCTCTTTGTCGAAATCCAGAAAACGTCATACAGATGACATCATGACTTGATCTATTGTTACTTCAGCAGGAAAAAAAAAAGAAAAGAAAATTAAGTGCACATATCAATATATTCGCGCACATAATCTAAGGACATGCCCCCGGCGTTGACCATTCCGTCCAATTTATCGCACAAGGGATTTGAAAAAAACACACACCTGAATATAAATTTAAGCGCAACTAAGGACACAAAAACATATATAAAAACGGGCATAAATTACCTAAAACTGCTTCCGCATATCTCATCTCCCTTGAGCCAAAAATGCACTTAATACATGTAGGCCTACCCAATTATCAATCCTAAGAGAAAGTACGTAAGACTTTATCAAACACGTACAGGTGAATGGACCAGCAAGGCAGAAAATGACAGGAAGAAATGACAGAAAGCAAAGGAGGTGAGGAAGAAATGACAGAAAGCAAAGGAGGAAAAAAGAAAGAAAGAGAGTGACAGAAAAGAGGATATTTCTGGCACAGAATTTCCAGAAGGCGAGGATACTACTTATACTGAAAGAGCCCCTGGCATCCCCACGGGGGGGAGGGGGGATAACGACCTAAACAGCATCACAATAGATAAATTTCGTACAGTAACCGATAATGAACTGGAATGTCCGCAGTATATGCAATGGCTTATAAACAGCATCGTGGAGAGTTGGGGTGTCATCACACACATCTGGGACGCCATCAGCCGATAGTTGGCTAAGAATGAAGGACTCTGTCGTCTGCTTGATGTTATTAGTCTGTCTCGGAAAAAAAATCCTATGGGATTGCATTATGGATGTGTGCATGTCCTTGGTCTGGTGCAGCGTCCTGTGTGGTTGGACAAACATATCCAGGAATGACAGTCCCTTCCACAGATGGCGCAGATAAAGCCTGACGTTGGTTTGTCCTCCTGGTTAACTAAAAAATGAAATTCTTCTTTAGTCTGTTAGGGTTGAATTCTTTAGTCTGTTAGGGTTGAATTCTTCTTTAGTGTGTTAGAGTTGAATTCTTCTTTAGTCTGTTAGGGTTGAATTCTTTAGTCTGTTAGAGTTAAATTCTTATGTAGGGTAATTCTTTATCTGTTAGTTGATTTTTAGTCTGTTAGGGTTGAATTCTTCTTTAGTCTGTTAGGTTGAATTCTTTAGTCTGTTAGGGTTGAATTCTTTAGTCTGTTAGAGTTGAATTCTTTAGTCTGTTAGGTTGAATTCTTTATCTGTTAGGTGAATCTAGTCTGTTAGGGTTGAATTTCTTTAGTCTGTTAGGGTTGAATTCTTTAGTCTGTTAGGGTTGAATTCTTTTAGTCTGTTAGGGTTGAATTCTTCTTTAGTCTGTTAGGGTTGAATTCTTCTTTAGTCTGTTAGGGTTGAATTCTTTTAGTCTGTTAGGGTTGAATTCTTCTTTAGTCTGTTAGGGTTGAATTCTTTATCTGTAGGGTTGAATTCTCTTAGTCTGTAGGGTTGAATTCTTCTTAGTCTGTTAGGGTTGAGTTCTTTACTCTGCTAGGGTTTGAATTCTTTAGTCTGTCTAGGGTTGAATTCTTCTCTAGTCTGTTAGGGTTGAATTCTTCTTAGTCTGTTAGGGTTAGAATGTTCTTTAGTCTGTTAGGGTTGAATTTTCTTTAGTGCTGTTGGGTTGAATTTTTCTTTAGTCTGTTAGGGTTGAATTCTTTAGTCTGTTAGGGTTGAATTGTTTAGTGTTTAGGGTTGAATTCTTCTTTAGTCTGTTAGGGTTGAATTCTTTAGTCTGTTAGGGTTGAATTCTTTAGTCTGTTAGGGTTGAATTCTTCTTAGTCTGTTAGGGTTGAACTTCTTTAGTCTGCTAGGGTTGAATTCTTTAGTCTGTTAGGGTTGAATTCTTCATTAGTCTGTTAGGGTTGATTCTTCTTTAGTCTGCTAGGGTTGATTCTTCTTTAGTCTGTTAGGGTTGAATTCTTCTTGTAGGTTACTCTTAGTGGGTTGAATTCTTCTTTAGTCTGTACGGTTGAATTCTTTATTAGCTAGGGTTGAATTCTTCTTTAGTCTGCTAGGGTTGAACTCTTCTTTAGTCTGCTAGGGTTGAATTCTTCTTTATTCTGCTAGGGTTGAATTTCTTTAGTCTGCTAGGGTTGAATTCTTCTTTAGTCTGCTAGGGTTGAATTCTTTTAGTCTGCTAGGGTTGAATTCTTCTTTATTCTGCTGGGTTGAATTCTTTAGTCTGCTAGGGTTGAATCTTCTTTATTCTGCTAGGGTTGAATTCTTTAGTCTGCTAGGGTTGAATTCTTCTTTATTCTGCTGGGGTTGAATTCTTCTTTAGTCTGTTAGGGTTGAATTCTTCTTTAGTCTGTTAGGGTTGAATTCTTTAGTCGGCTAGAGTTGGATTCTTCTTTAGTCTGTTAGGGTTGAATTGTTTAGTCTGTTAGGGTTGAATTCTTCTTTAGTCTGTTAGGGTTGGATTCTTCTTTAGTCTGTGAGGGTTGAATTCTTTAGTCTGTTAGGGTTGAATTCTTTAGTCTGTTAGGGTTGAATTCTTCTTTAGTCTGTTAGGGTTGAATTGTTCTTTAGTCTGTTAGGGTTGAATTCTTCTTTAGTCTGTTAGGGTTGAATTCTT
>JAPXFY010000025.1:3688720-3693720 GCA_030674185.1 Monoplex corrugatus | reverse complement strand
TCTATCTATCAATCTATCTTTTTTTTTTAAAAACATACCAAATACTCTACGCAGACAAAACAAAGCAATACTCACCTCGTCTCTCCAACTCCTGTACACAAGCAGTGACCAAAGTGGGCACAGTCTTCCCCTCCCGTGTGGCACAGGACTGGATCTGAACCCCAAACACCGCAGTCCCGCTCTGTCTGGCCGGTGTCCTCCTCATTGTCTTCTCCGTCCTCGTGTAGCAGACGGACAGCACCAGAGAGTACTGAGCCATGTGAAAGAGGACAACGAAATTATTATAGTACGTGTGTGTGTATGTATCAGTTTCAGATTCAGTTTCAGTTTCTCAAGATGATGTCTCCGCGCTCGGAATGAATTCCATACGCACTATTGTCACTGGTGCCGTGTGATGAAGAAGATCCAGAATGATCACGGCACAAGCCTTAAGCCTGCACATCAACCCACGAGCTGGCCAGGTCCTCCTACCTACATAGTTCCATAACCTTGGGGTCGTAGGGGAGTGAAGTGGCAGAGACCTCAACTTTTCCCAGGGCCAGCATCACGACGGCGACGCCCATCCCCTCTTCCTCGCTTCAAATTCACATTCATGTTCACATTTTTTTACCAAGACTTCAGAAAGGCTAGAAGGCTAATTGGTCTTCAAGGGGTGGGACCTGGGAAATCAACCTATCTCTCCAATGTTTTTTTTTACCAAGGCAGCCAGGCAATGCCCTGCTCTTCACGATTTTCAACTGCCGTGGGATCTTTAGCGTGCGCAGCCAGAAGGCACACGGGTCCAACTCGTTCTTCGTCCCCTTCCGAAGGACTAGACGTTCAGTTCGATTTTCCGGTCAAACTGAGGAGAAAAGTCGAGGCCTCTACGGGGAGCGAAACCTGGAACCTGGAGATTAGTTATTGGCAGGCGAACGTCTGAACCATTCTGCCACTCTTTCAGTTTCTTAAGATTATCATTACTATTAACCATTTGACTCCTGCACCCTATTCACCGACTGCAAAACATAACCCTTTGACTCCCTCACCCTATCTACCGGCTTCCTGCAGAAAGTTAGTGGATAGGGTCAGGGAATCAAAGGGTTAGGTTTCTGCTTTGCCAGTATGGTTGACAATGCAGGATGCTGCTGGACAGGGTACGGGAATCAAAGGGTTAATGTTTCAAGCCCAGCCGACTGCGCTGAGCCATATCAGGGCTACAAACATCTCAAAACATACACAATAGCTAGATGACCCTGATGGTAACGAAAAAACACCTGGAATGGAAAATTAAGTACAACACATATCAATCCATTCCCACACATGATCTAAGGATTTCTACCTGGCGTTGACCATTTCGTTCAACTTACCATCAGGTTTTTTTTAAGCCTGAACACAGACGTATAGCCATAACTAAACTCATTAAAGCATGTCTTAAGGACTGTCCTAAAATGCCAAACATTGCTTCTGCACATTATATTTCCATAGTGCTAAAAATACTGTTAATGCATATACCCAATTATCAATCCTAAAAGAAAATCTGTAAGGCTTTATAGAACAGCAAGGCAGAAAATGATAGGAAGAGATGACAGAAAGCAAAGGAAAAAGGTAGAGGAACAAAGAGAGTGACAGAAAAAGAGGAAATTTCTAGCACAGAATTTCCATAAGGTGGGATACTATTGATACTGAAAGAGCCCCGGCAGAAGAAGTTTCTCATGACAACGGAACACTGAGGCATACTGGTCCTGTCCTTTATCGCATGGTAGGGGTCTTCGTGTGGAATACAAGACCGACCTTGGAGACGCAAACATGTTCTTCCACTGGGGTTCCATGGGAAGGAGTCCTGCAGTCTTGGGTTCAGGTTCTGCCTGTCCCTCTTCTGTTGAATAACAGCCGTTCTGTGTCTTCAGATGTTTGGAGTTTGTTTAAGATTGATTTATCGCACTCGGACAAGTCCATATGCGTTTCACCCAAATCTGTCAGCAATTATCTGGCAGACTCCTTGAGCTTGAGCAAAAACCGAATGCTCCCGAACTGAACTGGAAAGGGTGGGGGTGAGGCCCAATGAAAGACTAAACTGAAACCCCCAGGATGATGGAAACATTAAGATGGGCAGCCAACAGACCAGTTTTCAAAAGTTGTGGGCTGGGATCGAACTCGAGATATCAGACAGGGCTTAAAACAGGAGGAGGAAAAAAACCACTGAAACTAGAGGGGTCCGGGGGGGGGGGGGGGGGCAAATCAGGGGCCATAACTTGCGCGCCGTTGCTATGAACGCTTGCAAGCCGATCACGAATGCCTTGCTCCTTTCAGTTTTTTTGTTTTTTTTTGACAAATCGAAATCGTGGAATTCCGCCCAGACGCGGAACGTTTTAAGGGGACAGACCTACCCAGATTTGGGTACCAAGATTGTGATGTTCAGTGTTTCAGTTCTAATTAACCAATCACCATGATATTTGGCAAGAAGATACCTCAGACAGTATTCTTTGGATTGAATATCTTTGTTGGGGTCTGTGAGTTATGAAAAGTTGACAAAAATCAATTAATTAGAAAATGTTCTCGCGAAAATGAAAAAAATATAGTACATACTGTGACATTTATAACTACACATATATTCATGTTAGGAATTTGATATTTAGTGAGCAAACACATCTGTATAGTATGTATGGCATGTAGTAAAATCTTAGCTCTACTATCATTATTTTCTGTGCAATCATCACACCAATTTTTAGAATAATTTTAATAAAAAAAAAACAACAACTTTTGATAAAAATGTTTCTTTCAAGCAGAACTGCAAGATTTTATTACCGGCTATAGGTACCTGTCCCTGCTATATGTGTG
This sequence comes from Monoplex corrugatus, assembly GCA_030674185.1. NCBI lineage: Eukaryota > Metazoa > Mollusca > Gastropoda > Littorinimorpha > Ranellidae > Monoplex > Monoplex corrugatus. The sequence goes on along the minus strand of JAPXFY010000025.1, from coordinate 3,690,903 downwards.
CCAAATATCAAGGAAATCGGATGAAAACTTTTGAACATATTATGTCTGATGTATACAATCTCGCGAAAAATCGCAAACTTAATTAATTAATTTTTGTCAACTTTTCATAACTCACAGACCCCAACAAAGATATTCAATCCAAAGAATACTGTCTGAGGTATCTTCTTGCCAAATATCATGGTGATTGGTTAATCAGAACTGAAACAATAAAAATCACAATCTTGGTACCCAAATCTGGGTAGGTCTGTCCCCTTAAGCCCTGATCAGATCTTGAGTCCATGTCTCTGTGGAAAAAGAACGAACCAGCCCGTTGTGATGTGACAGCTACACACTATAGACAGTAACTACACGAACCACCCGTTGTCATGTGACAGCTACACACTACAGACAGTAACTAGACGAACCAGCCCGTTGTGATGTGACAGCTACACACTACAGACAGTAACTAGACGAACCAGCCCGTTGTGATGTGACAGCTACACACTATAGACAGTAACTAGACGAACCAGCCCGTTGTCATGTGACAGCTACACACTATAGACAGTAACTAGACGAACCAGCCCGTTGTCATGTGACAGCTACACACTATAGACAGTAACTAGACGAACCAGCCCGTTGTCATGTGACAGCTACACACTATAGACAGTAACTAGACGAACCAGCCCGTTGTCATGTGACAGCTACACACTATAGACAGTAACTAGAACGAACCAGCCCGTTGTCATGTGACAGCTACACACTATAGACAGTAACTAGACGAACCAGCCCGTTGTGATGTGACAGCTACACACTGTAGACAGTAACTACACGAACCAGCCCGTTGTGATGTGACAGCTACACACTGTAGACAGTAACTACACGAACCAGCCCGTTGTGATGTGACAGCTACACACTATAGACAGTAACTAGACGAACCAGCCCGTTGTGATGTGACAGCTACACACTGTAGACAGTAACTACACGAACCAGCCCGTTGTGATGTGACAGCTACACACTGTAGACAGTAACTACACGAACCAGCCCGTTGTGATGTGACAGCTACACACTGTAGACAGTAACTACACGAACCAGCCCGTTGTGATGTGACAGCTACACACTATAGACAGTAACTAGACGAACCAGCCCGTTGTGATGTGACAGCTACACACTATAGACAGTAACTACACGAACCAGCCCGTTGTCATGTGACAGCTACACACTATAGACAGTAACTACACGAACCAGCCCGTTGTGATGTGACAGCTACACACTGTAGACAGTAACTAGACACGATATGACGCTCACCTCATTCATGGTCACTGTCTTCTCTTGGAACGTTCCTTTCAGCCATTCTTTCGTCATCTGTGACAAGAACATACGTAAGACAAGATTTACTTCCCTTTCAACGACGTCATTTGGCAAGAAGAAACTCCATTTTCCTAACTTTAAGGGTTGCTTTGGTTCATTTTTGTTGTTATTGTTTTCTTTCACCTAATGTGCTAAGGATATGATCGTAGTGTTTTTAGCTTTTTTTTCTTCATTTCTTTCTTGTTTCTTGTTGGTTTAAATTTCACAAGTTGCCCGCATTTGAGCCAATAGTGTGTCAATTGTTTTTTGGGGAGGGATAACACAAGCCATTGCTTGATGCCCTGCCCATGCTTTGCCGTATTTATGACTTTTTTTTTTCTAGAATAAAATTCTGTTTAAACCAAGAAAATCTATATCAAAGTATCTGCCATTGTTCAAGTAAACAGGAACCAGAAACACATAAAAATAATATGAGAACGAAAATATAATACAAAAAGGGTCAGTTGGCCCAAAATCTCGAAATTTGACACAAAAATGGCTTGACACCTGTCTTTTTGTTGTTGTAGTGTTGTTTGTTTGTTTGTTTGTTATTTGTTTCGTGAGCCCCAGTAGCTCAGTTGGTTTGAGCGTCCAATTCACATGCTAATGGTTGTGGGTTCGAATCCCGGGTGCGCTATATTAAAACTGGCCTTTTCACTGCTCCATCTTAACATCATTGTTGTTCTGGTGGTGTCAGTGTAGGATTAGACAAGTCCCCCCTTTAAAACTGGCCTTCTCGCTGTCCCATCTTAACATCATTGTTGTTCTGGTGGTGTCAGTATAGGATTAGATAAGTCCCCCCATTAAAACTGGCCTTCTCGCTGTCCCATCTTAACATCATTGTTGTTCTGGTGGTG
>JAPXFY010000025.1:3678720-3683720 GCA_030674185.1 Monoplex corrugatus | reverse complement strand
TGTTGTTTTATTTCCTGCTATTGATTGAATTCTTGCTGTTGTTGTCGTTGTTTATTGCTGTTGTTGTTTATTGTTGTGGTTGTTACTGTAGTGGTAGAAGAGTAGCAATAGTAATAGTAGGAGGACGATGAAGAGGAGTTCTTGAAGTAGCAGATGTAGTAGTAGGAGGAGGAGGAGGAGGAGGAGAGCAACAGCAGCAGTAGTAATAGTAGTAATAGCTCTTTAAGTAGCAGATCTAGCAGTAGGCCTACTAGTCGCACTAGTAGTAGAAGTAGCAGTAGCAGTTGTAGTAATAGTAGTAGTAGGCGGAGGTAGAGTACCACAACCTTTTATTATTATCATTACTGTTTACTGTTTAGCGTATTTTATATAATACATTTGTTGTTTACATATATATATATATATATATTATATGTGTGTGTGTGTGTGTGTGTGTGTGTGTGTGTGTGTGTGTGTGTGTGTGTGTGTGTGTGTGTGTGTGGTGTGTGTGTGTGTGTGTGTGTGTATATATAAATGAAGCAGCATGTGCACAGAAAAGGCAACAAATCGACGTAAAATTTTCCCAAATTTTCGGCGGTACACCCCCTTTCAAGGGGACTTTAGTCACTGACTACGATATGCTACACACACACGTCAGAATATTTTACGTAGGCTACATTACGTAGTTTTGACTCGATATTGTTGTGACGTCAATTGACAGAGTTCAGGCCGAGAGAGGAAATATGGTTTTCATTTTGTTTATCCAAAAAGATTCTCTCTTCAGTCTGGTGTCCAGGTTCTCAGAGTGCACCTTCTCCACTGCGATACATTTTAAATTTTGAAGTGAATGGCCAGTTTGGTTGAAGTGTTTGTGACCTGAGTGCCTGTATTTTTTTGGATGTTTGACCGGTGTTGGTAGAATCTGGTTTTGAGATAATTTTTCGTTTGTCCTATGTATTGAGTTTTAGGGCAGATATCGCAGTGGAGGAGATACACTACGTTGGTTAGATGTACATGTCAGTTTGTGTCTTATTTTGAAAGTTTAACTCGTGTTGAAACTGCTGAAAGTTACACCTTCAATCATGTGTTGTTCACAAATGACGCACTTTTCGGCTGAAAAGTGTGTGTATATATATTTATATGTATATGTCATATGTATATGTAGGGGCCTATATATATATTATATATATATATATGTGTGTGTGTGTGTGTGTGTGTGTGTGTGTGTGTGTGTGTGGTGTGTGTGTGAACTGCTGCATGACTGGACCTAGAAGAACGAAAAACCCTAATCCATGAATGTTGGAGATATTTCTGACAGAGATGTGTTTTGAGATGCTTTCTGAAAGTATACAGACAACTGCTTTGTTCTAAAGACACTGGGAAGGTGTTCCATGTTGTTGGGCCAAAATAAAAAACATATGTGAACAGACGTTAAAAGACATAAGGCACAAGAGATGCAAATGAAAAGTCATCATCATCATCATCATCATCATCATCATCATCATCATCATCATCATCATCATCATCATGTGCCTGCGGCATGGCGTTGACGATCATGGCCCTCCATGCAAATCTATCCCCTGTCGCTGCAAGTACATCTCCTACCCTCTCTGTCTTCATCCACTCCGCAAATCCGTCCAATATTTCCTCCCTGGGTCTACCTGGTGTTCATTTTCCCTCCAAATTTCCTGTTGTGGCTAGGTGCTCTTATTTCTCTTGCCTCATAGAATATCCTGTACATGTTGCCTGTCTTTTCCAAATCTTCATAAACGTTAATACATGGAATATACAGAAGTAAAAGGCCCCCTTCTTCTTAACAGAGCCAAACTTACCACAGGGCTGGGTGAGACCAGTCAGTTTGTGTACCGTGACGTTCAGAGTTCCATACATCACTTCTTCCTCTGAAAACAATATAATCATAATAAAGATGATAATAATAACGATATACAATAACAATAACACTGATGATAATGACAACAACAACAACAACAACAACAACAACAGCAATAATAATAAAAAATAAAAATAATAATAATGATAATAACAACAACAACAACAATAATAATAATAATGATAACAATAATGATAATAATAATAATAATGATAATAATGACGACAATGACAATAACAAAAACAACAGCCACAACAACAACAATAGTAATAATAACTAATAATAATAATGATGATAATAATAATAACAACAACAACAACAACAATAATAATGATAATAACAAAAATAATAATGATAATTCCATTTGTTTTGCGCGAATAATCTATGTCAGAGAATGCTAGTTGCATTTTGCACACACACACAAATTCGATAGGGGTGAGGGTGGGTTGCCATGTCAATACAATCATGTAGTATAAACATAATCCAATACACACACCAAGACATACACACACTATTACATCAATGCAGCATAAACACAGTTGATCGAAGATAACAAGAAGTCATAGCATGAAATCACAATTATGTGATAGTGATATTTCTCTTTTAACTCCATCAGGAGTCACTGGTGGAGCGTTGTACCAAAGAATGTTCATCAGATTTCTCCACCTCTGTCGGTTGTGTGCAAAAGCCTGGGTCTCTGCAAATGGTTTCTTTGTCTATTCTGCAATGGTGTCAATCCATCGGGTTTTTTTTTTCTGGTTTCCCCTCAGTCTACATCTATCAACAGTTTCCTGGAGAACTGATTCAGCATTGGATCTTGTTATATGGCCATACCGACATTTTTTTAACTGAAACCAGCAGATCTTCATATGGTCATTGTGCCGTTTGATGGTTTGGCGTACGTGTTCATTGGTGATATGATCAGTGTGTCTGATGTTTTGCATCTTGTGATAACACCTCTTTTCCATGGCTTGGATTCCAATGTCCAAATCCGCTGTGAGGGTCCATGTGTCACATACATACAGGAAGATGGAATATACAAGTGCATGCAAAAATCTGAAGTTGTGTTTCATGGAGATGTTCTTGTCCTTCCATACAGGTTTCAGTATGGACAGTGCTGTTGTTGTCTTTGCTGCCTTTGCGAGGATTTCTGGTTCGGATCCTTCATTGCTAACGATGGATCCCAGATAGGTGAATTTTTGTACAGTGCCTAGCTTCAGTCATGGACAGTTACATCAGTAGTGACGGTGTTGTTAAGCTTTGTCATCAATTTGATCTTCTTGGCGGTGATTTCCATCCCATATCTTGTCGATGTTTCGTCTAGTCTTTTAACAAGCTTAGTGAGTTTTTGCTCACCATCATTCAGGCCATCAGTGTGTGAAAGCGAAAGTCTGTGAAAGTTCTTCGTCCACTGTTGACATGATCTTCATGTGCCTCAATTATGACGCGTTCCAGGAACATGCTAAAAGTATAGGATAGCGAAGGCAGCCCTGACGAACTCCAAACAAGGTATGGGACCAATATCCAACAGCACCCTGTATAAGTTAACAAATGCTTTCCCCCTCTAAAAAGAAAAAAACAGTTTCTTACCAGAGTCCATCAGAACAGATCCAATCTCGTTGATCTCTGGCAGCTGAAACATAAAGGCGATGATTGATTGAAGAATCAGTAATTTATCATAAAATCATGATAAAAGAATACTGATTAATAATTATTTATCATAAAGGCGATGATTGAAGAATCAGTAATTTATCATAAAGGCATGATTGAAAAATACTGATAAATAATTATTCATTATAAAGGCGTGATTGAAGAATCAGTAACTTATCATAAAGGTATGACTGAAAATCAGTAATTATCACAAAGGCATGATTGAAGAATCAGTAACTTATCATAAAGGTATGACTGAAATCAGTAATTATCACAAAGGCATGATTGAAGAATCAGTAATTATCATAAGGTAATGACTGAAAATCAGTAATTTATCACAAAGGCATGATTGAAGAATCAGTAACTTATCATAAAGGCATGATTGAAGAACATTGACAAATCAATAATTCATCACAAAGGCGATGACTAAAGAATATTGAGAAATGAATAATTTATCAATAGCAACAAGCTCACAAATTACGGCCAAACGTCTATACAACGGCAAGACTACATCAGTGATAGAAAACAACCAATAACAAACTGATTAAACCAAAACGCTTTTTTGTTGTCTCATTTCCTTCGCCATATCAATGGTCTCAGAATCTTTGGACATTTTTTCACGAGGCGATGATGATGATGATGATGATGACGACGATGGGAATGACAATATTGATGCTATGGAGTTCCATCTAGGACTGAGACTGTGTGACAGGGCTGTACTCTATATGCTTACTATCATAATTGCATGTACCTCCTGGCTGTGCATTGCCTGTGTGCATAGGCGTGTTTATCCATATAAATGCATGTATATATGTATGTGTGTAGTGTGAACATATCAGTGAAAACCGCACAGCCAAAGAAAAGCACCATAATATACAAAAGCTGCAATTTGAAGTTTGCTCAATGGGATTCATCATACTCGGACAATTCCACACGCGCTCCACCCAAATCTACCAGCAGTTATCCGGCAGACTCCCTGAGCCTGCACAAAACCCTACACGCTGACAAGATCCTGAAATGGGGAAAAGGGTGTAGGGTTAGGGTGTAGGGTTAGGGTGTAGGGTTAGGGTGTAGGGTTAGGTGTAGGTGTAGGGTTAGGTGTTGTAGAGTGTAGGGTTAGGGTGTAGGGTTAGGGTTGTGTAGGGTTAGGATGTAGGTGTAGGGTTAGGGTGTAGAGTGTAGGGTTAGGGTGTAGGGTTAGGGTGTGTAGGGTTAGGATGTAGGGTGTAGGGTTAGGGTGTAGAGTTAGGGTTAGGGTGTGTAGGGTTAGGGGTAGTTGGTTAGGTGTAGGGTTGGTAGTGGGTGTAGGGTTTTAGGATGTAGAGTGTAGGGTTAGGGTGTAGGGTTAGGATGTAGGTGGGGAGGGTTAGGGTGTAGGGTTAGGGTGTAGGGTTAGGTTGTAGGTGTAGGGTTAGGTTGTGTAGGGTTAGGATGTAGAGTGTAGGGTTAGGTGTAGGGTTAGGATGTAGGGTTAGTAGGG
>JAPXFY010000025.1:3666220-3671220 GCA_030674185.1 Monoplex corrugatus | reverse complement strand
GTAGTAGTAGTAGTAGTAGTAGTATCTTACTGTCATCATCATTGTCATCATCATCATCATCATCATCATCTTACTGTTAGTAGTAGTAGTAATAGTAGTAGTAGTAGTAATAGTAGTAGTATATTATCATCATCATTATCATCATCATTATCTTATGATTATTATTATCATTATTATTATTATCAGTAGTAGTAGTAGTAGTAGTAGTAGTAGTAGTAATAGTAGTAGTGCATCATTATTATTGTCGTTATTATTGTTATTTTATCATCATTAATGTTGAAAGCCCAGCCAAAAAGCATAAAGGTCGTATCAATACTATATCCATCACAAAACACACATACAACACATGGAAAAGAAAACTAAACACACAAATCAATTGGTGCACATAATCTATGGACATGCCTTGTGGTGCTGACCATTCCTCTCAGTTTATCATCAGTGTGTTTCAACAAAGAAAAACAAACCTGAACACTCATGTGTAAATATAGCTAAGTACGATAAGTACTGTTGTACGGATGCGAGGCGTGGACAGTCAGCAAGCAAAGCCAGAGCAAGATTGAGGCAGCCGAGATGTGGTTTCTAAGAAGAATGTTGAGGGTTCCATGGACAGCAAAGAAAACAAACGAGACAGTCTTGATGGAGGCAGACACAAGTAGATCACTCAAAAGGAAGATAAGGAAAAGACAAGCAACATTTATAGGCCATTTTATGAGGAAGGGGGATTTGGAGCACCTGGTCACAAGGGGAAAGCTGGAGGGAAAGAGAGCACCAGGTAGACCCAGGGAGAGAATGCTGGACGGACTTGCAGAGTGGCTGGGGATGAGGAAGGTGGGGGAGACGCAAGGGGCAACGACAGATAGAGATGGTTGGAAGTCCATGGTCGCCAACGCCATGCGGCAGGGCACCTGATGATGATGATGATGACGATAGAACTTATATAAAACTGACCGAAATTACTTAAAATTACTTCCGCACATCTCATCTCCTCAGACCTATAAATACAGTTACTAACATCTTCGCTTCGAACAATCGTGGTTACCACTACAGACTACAGACTGGAAGGTTGTGGGTTCGAATCCCCATTACTCCTTTTCAAAAATCATTATGGGATTTGTTTGGTTTCAGCTGACTCCTACCCAGAGTTGAGCGTGCTATGGGCTCGTTGGGAAGACTGGGACCACACACTCGACTCTCATCCACTTTACGAAAGCGCCATTAAGAGTGTCGTTTAAATTTTCTGACCAACACCGCAGGTGTCTGTATCTCTCAGACCTGGTTGACGCCAGGACATATTATGATAATAAACGTAGAGCACAGCCCTGTCACGCAGCCTCAGTCCTAGGTGGAACTCCATCATCATCATCATCAGGTGCCCTGCCGTATGGCGTTGGCGACCATGGACTTCCAACCATCTCTATCTCTCGTTGCCCCTAGCATCTCCCCGACCCTTCTCATCCCCAGCCACTCTGCAAGTCCGTCCAGCATTCTCTCCCTGGGTCTACCTGGTGCTCTCTTTCCCTCCAGCCTTCCCGTTGTGACCAGGTGCTCCAAATCCCCCTTCCTCATAAAATGGCCTATAAATGTTGCCTGTCTTTTCCTAATCTTCCTTATGAGTGATCTACTGTGGAACTCCATAGCATCGTGATTATCATCATCCTCATCATCACAATGTAAAAAGGTTTCCCAGCTTCTGCAGCCATTAAAATGGCGTAGAAAACTGTACCAAAAACAAAAAAACAAAAACAAACAAAAAAACAAAAACAAAAACAAACAAAAAAACAAAAACAAAAACAAAAACCCAGAAAGGTAATCTGCTGAAGTACGATGATCCTAAAACAAATGTACTTCTTCGTTTCATATAAATCGACAACAGTCTGTTCGTTTCGTGTAAACTTTTTTTTTTTTTACTTGTTTTTATTCATTTTCAAATATACAGCTTTTACAAACATCTTGAAATGTACACGATGCATAATCAACAGATCTAACAAAATGTAGAAAGAAAAAAGCATTCATTGCAATATGTATATACGCATAAATACATATACATATCCGTACACAAAAAACATACATATATATATACATGCGGTTCTCTACCAAAGAATACACCACGGACTGGATAGACCTAGAGGTGGGCATTGCAATGGGCTGTGCAATCTCTCCCATACTGTTCGTGTTGGCAATGGAAGTCATCTTGAAAGCTGCAATGAAGAATTCAGGTCCAGTGAATCTGGGAGATGGATACCAAATGCCTCCTCTGAAAGCTTTCATGGATGACACAACAGTCTTGTCCACGGATGAGGAAGAGACACACCAAATCTTAAAGCAGCTGGATGAGCTGGTGGCCTCTTCAAGAATGAGGTTCAAACCTAAGAAATCCCGAAGTCTCTCACTGCGAAAAGGAAAAGTGGCAGATTCAGCCAAATTCATGGTAGCCAACCAAGCCATCCCCACTGTCACAGAAGAGCCAGTAAAAAGTCTCGGAAGATGGTATGATGACTCCCTGAAAGACACACAAAGGGGATGTGAAACCAAGCAAACAGCAGAAGAAGGCCTGAAGAAAATAGATAACTGCGGACTGCCAGGCAAATACAAAGTCTGGTGTCTACAGTTCATGCTGATACCAAAGCTGCTGTGGCCACTGCTAATCTATGACATTTGCACCAGCACAGTCGAAGCAATGGAAGCCAAAATCAACAAATACACAAGAAAATGGCTCGGTGTCCCACCTGGTCTCACTGATGTTGCATTCTACTGTCGTCAAGCAATGCTGAAGCTACCTCTCAAATCCATAGTGGAGGAATACAAAGTTGGAAAAGCAAGACTGTTGAGCATGCTGGAGGAATCGGAAGACAATATCGTGAGATCAGTTCATCCAAAGCTGAGAACTGGCAGAAAGTGGAAAGTCCAAGAGGCTGTAAACAATGCCAAGAGAAACCTCAGCATCAAAGAAATAATTGGACACACGCAAACCAACAGACAGGGACTGGGAGCAACAAAAATGCAGTGGTGGTCCAAAGCCAAAGGGAAGGAAAAAAGAGACATGATCATACAGGAGTTGAAGGAAGAAGAAGATGTCAAAAGAGTGCAGAAGGCAGTCCAGCAAGGTCAACAGGGGCAATGGACAACATGGGACAGTGCACTCCAAAGAAGTCTCAGCTGGAACGATATGTGGCACATGGCTCCTCTAAGGATAAGCTTCCTCCTCAGATCTGTATATGACCTGCTCCCCTCGAATGCAAACTTAGTGAAATGGGGGAAATCAGACGACCCAGCATGTCCGCTCTGTCAGAAGAAACAAACAGTGGAACATGTCCTAAGCTCTTGCAAAGTAGCGCTAGCCCAAGGAAGGTATACATGGAGGCACAACCAAGTTCTGAAAGTGATCACAGACGTAGTTAGCGAAAAAACCATGACCCCAAACGCACCAATTGCTATGACAACGTTCTACAAAGCAGGAGGGAAACAGGTCTGGCCCGAAAGTGCTATGACAACCAGCACATTGCCAAAGGGTCTTCTGGATGGAGCAGTCGACTGGGAGTGTACAGCAGACCTCCCAGAGTGGAGAAATTACCCAGATGTCATCAGCAAGACAGGCATGAGACCAGACATCGCTCTCCACTCTGACTCCTCGAAACAAGTGATTCTGATAGAACTCACTGTGCCATACGAAAGCAGAATGGAAGAAGCACATATCTACAAGACCGAAAAATACGCCGGTCTTGCCAGCACCCTGAAGAAAGCAGGTCTGCGGGTCAAAATCTTCGCCATAGAGGTCGGGGCAAGAGGGTTTGTGGGCACCTCCGCTTATGATCTCATGAAACAACTCGCCATTTCTGGGAAGAAGAGGACTAGAGCCCTTAAAGCGATGGCAGAGGCAGCAGAAAGGAGCTCAAGCTGGATCTGGGCAAGGAGGAACCAAAAGTGAACTTCATAAGGATTAAATTTTCTACAGATGATGTGTGCCCCGTTAGCACATTGGTAAAACCGCGTACCGCAGTTCTGAAGCGCAGAATCGCCCAGGTTCGCTCCCCGGCGTGGGAAAAATAAAAATAAAAATAGACAACAGCAGAAGGGCATCCAGGAGTCATGACCTGGATGTGGCCCGGCCCCCCGAGAGTGTAAGGAATTCAGGGCCGAAACACTTGTCTAAAGGGGGTTACTTCTCTGAAGACCTTCTGTTGTCTAGCTCTCCCTAGAGTTTCTTTCTACCTATACATATACATAATGTATACAGACATACATATACATATGCATACACACATCGGCATATACACCCATACATATACATACATGTACATACATACATACACATACACACACACATATATATATATATACACATACACGTACATATATGTATACACACACCTGCATATACACCAATACATATACATACACACACATATATATACACATATACGTAATTACATACATACACACACATATATATACACATACACGTAAGTACACATACACACACATATATATATACACATACACGTACATACATACACACACACACACATATATATACACACACACGTACATACATACATACACACACATATATATACACATACACGTACATACATACACACACATATATACACATACACGCACATACATACACACATATATATATACACATACACACACATACATACATACACACATATATATACACATACACGCACATACATACACACACATACACATATATATACACATACACACACATACATACATACACACACATATATACACATACACGCACATACATACACACACATACACATATATACACATACATACATACACACACATATATACACATACACACATATATATACACATACACGTATATACATACATACACACATATATATATACACATACAGTTTTGTGTAAACTGAACACTTACCCGTTCTCCTGTTCTCTCTTGGTGCAGACGAGAATTTCAGAGAAGACGAAGAAGAAGCGGAGTTTTCTGGACCCCCCCA
>JAPXFY010000025.1:3651220-3653720 GCA_030674185.1 Monoplex corrugatus | reverse complement strand
TGTCTCATCTTCAGCATGTTGTCCCGGACACAGAGACCTGTCACTGTCTTCATCCTCCTCACTGCCGCCTCCTCGCCCTGCACGTCATCACACAGAACCACAAGGTCACCAACAGTCACCACACAGAACCACAAGGTCACCAACAGTCACCACACAGAAACACAAGGTCACCAACAGTCACCACACAGAACCACAAGGTCACCAACAGTCACCACACAGAACCACAAGGTCACCAACAGTCACCACACAGAAACACAAGGTCACCAACAGTCACCACACAGAACCACAAGGTCACCAACAGTCACCACACAGAACCACAAGGTCACCAACAGTCACCACACAGAACCACAAGGTCACCAACAGTCACCACACAGAACCACAAGGTCACCAACAGTCACCACAAGGTCACCAACAGTCACCACACAGAACCACAAGGTCACCAACAGTCACCACACAGAACCACAAGGTCACCAACAGTCACCACAAGGTCACCAACAGTCACCACACAGAACCACAAGGTCACCAACAGTCACCACACAGAACCACAAGGTCACCAACAGTCACCCCACAGAACCACAAGGTCACCACACAGAACCACAAGATCACCAACACACAATGGGTAAGTTATTCAACGAAATTGTGTTGTTTTAGATTGAGGCAGCCGAGATGTGGTTTCTAAGAAGAACGTTGAGAGTTTCCATGGACAGCAAAGAAAACAAACGAGACAGTCTTGATGGAGGCAGACACAAGTAGATCACTCATAAGAAAGATTAGGAAAAGACAGGCAACATTTATAGGCCATTTTATGAGGAAAAGGAAATTGGAGCACCTGGTCACAATAGGAAAGCTGGAGGGAAAGAGAACACCAGGTAGACCTAGGGAGAAGATATTGGACGAACTTGCAGAGTGGCTGAAGACAGAGAGGGTGGAAGAGGTGCTTGAGGCAACAAGGGATAGAAACAGATGGAAGGCCATGATCGCCAACGCCATGTGGTAAGGCACCTGATGATGATGTTATGTTTTGTTGTTATTTGTGTTTATAATCCTAGCAACAACACATAATAGGTAAGTTATTCAACGGAATTGTTATGTTTTCTTGTTATTTGTGTTTATAAGCCTAGCACCAACACAGAAAATGAACGTCATTCGATGGAATTGATATTTTTTTCATGTGTTGTGTCTGTTTAGAAGCCCAGCCGACTGCGCAGAGCCATATCAGGGCTATAGCAATCTCAAAACGCAAACTATACACCACTTGTGAAACAGCCGACTGCGCAGGGCCATATCAGGGCTATAGCAATCTCAAAACGCAAACTATACACCACTTGTGAAACAGCCGACTGCGCAGGGCCATATCAGGGCTATAGCAATCTCAAAACGCAAACTATACACCACTTGTGAAACAGCCGACTGCGCAGAGCCATATCAGGGCTATAGCAATCTCAAAACGCACACTATACACCACTTGTGAAACAGCCGACTGCGCAGAGCCATATCAGGGCTATAGCAATCTCAAAACGCACACTATACACCACTTGTGAAACAGCCGACTGCGCAGAGCCATATCAGGGCTATAGCAATCTCAAAACGCACACTATACACCACTTGTGAAACAGCCGACTGCGCAGAGCCATATCAGGGCTATAGCAATCTCAAAACGCACACTATACACCACTTGTGAAACAGCCGACTGCGCAGGGCCATATCAGGGCTATAGCAATCTCAAAACGCACACTATACACCACTTGTGAAACAGCCGACTGCGCAGAGCCATATCAGGGCTATAGCAATCTCAAAACGCACACTATACACCACTTGTGAAACAGCCGACTGCGCAGAGCCATATCAGGGCTATAGCAATCTCAAAACGCACACTATACACCACTTGTGAAACAGCCGACTGCGCAGAGCCATATCAGGGCTATAGCAATCTCAAAACGCACACTATACACCACTTGTGAAACAGCCGACTGCGCAGAGCCATATCAGGGCTATAGCAATCTCAAAACGCACACTATACACCACTTGTGAAACAGCCGACTGCGCAGAGCCATATCAGGGCTATAGCAATCTCAAAACGCACACTATACACCACTTGTGAAACAGCCGACTGCGCAGGGCCATATCAGGGCTATAGCAATCTCAAAACGCACACTATACACCACTTGTGAAACAGCCGACTGCGCAGAGCCATATCAGGGCTATAGCAATCTCAAAACGCACACTATACACCACTTGTGAAACAGCCGACTGCGCAGAGCCATATCAGGGCTATAGCAATCTCAAAACGCACACTATACACCACTTGTGAAACAGCCGACTGCGCAGAGCCATATCAGGGCTATAGCAATCTCAAAACGCACACTATACACCACTTGTGAAACAGCCGACTGCGCAGAGCCATATCAGGGCTATAGCAATCTCAAAACGCACACTATACACCACTTGTGAAACAGCCGACTGCGCAGAGCCATATCAGGGCTATAGCAATCTCAAAACG
>JAPXFY010000025.1:3633720-3641220 GCA_030674185.1 Monoplex corrugatus | reverse complement strand
TTAAACAACAACGATAATGATACCGTTACATGTAACATTCACACAACATACTCATTACATATACTATAAGAACAGAAACGCTTCCGCTGAATACATAAAAGGCCAGTCATTTTGGTGAGGAGAAAATGGAGAAACAAACTTCTCTTTTAGACATTACAGCTGTATAGTACAACAGAGAAAACAGGACGATTTGATCATTCGTGAACCGACTAAAACTTTGCCATACAGAAGTTAGCCAGGAACAGACAACAGCAGCCAACCTTCGTTGCTGCCATCGTGCTAATGGCAACGATGTAATGAACAGTGAGTAAGCAAGAAAGACACAACTGCTACCACCACCACTGCCAGTATCATCGTCATCATCACCACCAACACCATCACCATCACCACCATTAACAACACCACTACCAGCATCATCATAATCATCATCGTCATCATCACCATCAACACCATCATCACCATCACCACCATTAACAACAACACCACCAGCATCATCATAATTCATCATCGTCATCATCACCATCAACACCATCATCACCATCACCATCATTAACAACAACACCACCAGCATCATCATAATCATCATCATCACCACCAACACCATCACCACCATTAACAACAACACCACCCCGTATCATCATAATCATCATCGTCATCATCACCACCAACACCATCATCACCATCACCACCATTAACAACAACACCACCAGCATCATCATAATCATCATCGTCATCATCACCACCAACACCATCATCACCATCACCACCATTAACAACAACACCACTGCCAGCATCATCATAATTATCATCGTCATCATCACCACCAACACCATCATCACCATCACCACCATTAACAACAACACCACCAGCATCATCATAATCATCATCGTCATCATCACCACCAACACCATCATCACCATCACACCATTAACACACATACACCACTGCCAGCATCATCATAATTATCATCGTCATCATCACACAACACCACATCACCATCACCACCATAACAACAACATCACCAGCATCATCATAATCATCATCGTCATCATCACCACCAACACCATCCCAAAACCAACATCAACATCATCATAATCATCACCATTAACACCACCAACACCACCATTAACAACACCACTGCCAACGTCATCATAATCATCATCGTCATCATCACCACCAACACCACCATTAACAACACCACTACCAGCATCATCACAATCATCATCGTCATCATCACCACCAACTCCATCATCACCATCACCAAAACTAACATCAACACCATCATAATCATCACCACCACAAACAACAAGAAACACCATCACCACCAATACCACCCACACTACCATTACCATCACTATCATCATCACCACCTCACCATCACAATTATCATCATCACCACCACCATTACCACCATCATCACCGTCATCACATACCACAACCACCACCACCATCATCATCATCATCATCATCATCATCATCGTAGTCCTTGTCTTCATCATAATTATCATTATCAACATCGTCGTCGTCGTCATCATCATCATCACCATAATCATCATCATCACCATCACCACCATCCTCCTCCTCCTCCTCAACACTTACCTCCTCAAACGAAGAGTCCGAGTCATGCTTGTTGCTGGCGTTGTGGAGGTGATGCTGGTGATGGTGCAGGTGCTGGTGCTGGTGATGCTGGTGGTGGTTGTCGTCGTCCTCGCTGACGGTGGAGGCGGGGGAGTGGGTGTCGTTGTGAGTCCCCAGGTCCCTGACTGTTTTGGTGGCACCAACACCACCAACACCACCACCACCACCACCGTCTGTGGGAGAGTCCGTTACATCCCCAGCACCGCGTGGCGTTCTCTCGGACACTGGTAGGACCGCTGAAATAAAAAGAAAATGTCCATATTAAATCCAAATTTCGTCCACAATTCTACATTTGTGAATGTAAATATGAAGAGAGATCCCACAATTTCAGTTATGAGAGAGACAGAGACTGGGGCAGAGAGACAGTTGAAAAGAGAGACAGACAGAGACTGGGGGCAGAGAGATAGTTGAAAAGAGAGAGAGACAGAGACTGGGGCAGAGAGACAGTTGAAAAGAGAGAGAGAGAGAGGGTGGGGGGAGAGAGATAAAAGAGAGAGTTAGAGACAGACAGGCAGACAGACAGAGACAGAGAAGACAAGACAGAGACGGACAGAGAAACAGAGAGAGAGAGAGAGAAAGAACAGAGAGAGAGAGAGAGAGAGAGAGAGAGAAAACAGACAAGTAGGGAGAGAAAGAGAAAGAAAGAGACAGAGGAAAAGAGCAAAGAGAGAAAACAGAGTGACAGACAGACAGACAGACAGACAGACAGACAGGCAGACAAACAAAAAAGAACACTCAAAAAAATAAAAAGAAAGAAAAAAAAGAAAAAAAAGAAACCCCCCCCCCCAAAAAAAAAAAAAAACTACGGAAAATAAACTCTCGGAACAACCGATTCAAAATAAACTCCCAACCGTTCACGCTTAAATTATACAGCCACAAAAGACTGTCGCATTGAAATTTTTATAAAAAGAAAACGAGAAAGAAAACAAAGAGAAAAAAAAAAAAAAACAGAAAAAAACCCGATAACATTGCTTGAATAAAGACCAGAACTGGTTGAAAAGAGACACACGGAGCCCTTTCGGATTGCCCAACGTAAGACGCAATCAAGCGTTGCCGCTTAAAGTTGAAAACCTTTACAGAACTCCTGCACTGTCCTTGGCAGAGTCTGTACTATAATTAAATGTATGTTCCTCACAGTTGTGGGTCCAACCCTAAGGTAGGTTACTTTTTTTATGTGTGTGTAGTTTTTGTTCCGTTTTTGTCTATTTTATTTATTTTTTTATTTTTTTATTTATCTATTCATTTATTTATTTATTTATTTATTATTTATTCTATTTATTTATTCTATTATTTATTTGTTAATTCTATTTATTTATTTATTTATTCTATTTATTTGTTTATTCTATTCTATTTATTTATCTATTCTATTTATTTATTCTAGTTTATTTATTCTATTTATTTATTTATTCTATTTATTCTATTTATTTATTTACTTATTTATTCTATTCATTTATTTATTTATTCTATTTACTTATTTATTTATTTATTTATTCTATTTATTTATTTATTCTATTTATCTATTTATTTATTATTTATTTATTTATTCTTTTATTCGTTTTGTTTTTTGTTTTTGTGGGGGGGGGGGGGTTGGTTGGATCTTTTTGACAGAGTCCTGGGCTTAAAGATCTAATTTCTTGAGTTCAATCCTAGCCCACAACATTAAAACCTGGCCTCCATGTTCAAGACCTTGCCAGGACAAGGCGTTTCGCGTAGGCTCAAGGAGTGTGCTAGTCAACAGGATAGCAGGCTAGATGGAGCACATATGGAATTGTCTGTGTGTAGGGAATCTCTCGTGAACAAGCTCCGTGCAGCTCTGTTCATTGGGTGTTTGTGTTGAGATGGGCGATTGGCTCAATTAAAAGCATTAAAATCGTTGCTGTTCTATGTCTGTCTGTCTGCTTCTCTGTCTGTCTGTGTCTGTGTCTGTCTGTCTGTCTGTCTGTCTGTGTCTGTCTGTCTGTGTCTGTCTGTCTGTGTCTGTGTCTGTCTGTGTCTGTCTGTCTGTCTGTGTCTGTCTGTCAGTCTGTCTGTCTGTGTCTGTCTGTGTCTGGTCTGTCTGCTGTCTGTCTGTCTGTCTGTGTCTGTCTGTCTGTCTGTGTCTGTCTGTCTGTGTTGTCTGTCTGTGTCTGTCTGTCTGTGTCTGTCTGTCTGTCTGTGTGACGTGTGTTGACAGTAAACAGCGTGCGGATAACAGCACGGCATGATATTCGTTTAAATGATAACTGATTGCTGTTTACGGTGAAATGTATATATATTACTGTAGTCAGTTGAGAATCAGACAGCGACGAGTAAAGACGAAGAAGCATTGCCCTGTCTTCCGAGTTGGCTGTAGAAAGAACGAACCATGGTGTCAGAATCGTGATTACGAACTCCAACAAAAATCCAGAATACTGAAGAGAAAAGTTCAACCATGGAAGATGAACAAGAAGAGAGAAGAGCCAGTCGACGACATGCCAAGATTCCCTTGCCTCCTAAACTTGACGTGAATGGAGAAAACCTGCAGAGCAGCTGGAGGAAATTCAAGAGGCTTTGGGACAGCTGTGAAATTGTGACAACACAGACAGAAGAAGACTCAACATACAGAACAGCAGTTTTTCTTTCTTGTATCGGGCTGGATGCTATGGACATCTATGAAGGATTGGCTAATGAAGCTGAAAGAAATGACATTGACACTGTTCTCCAGAAATTCGAAGAATACTGTGTGGGTTCAACCAATGAAACTTATGAAGCATTCAGATTCAACTGCAGACATCAAGCAGCAGGAGAATCTATCGAACAGTTTGTAGCAGAACTGCGGAGACTGATCAAGACCTTTAACTGTGGTACACTGGAAGACAGACTGTTGAGAGATCAAATCGTACTGGGTGTACATGACGAGACTCTGCGATCAAAATTACTGGAAGTGCGACAGCTGACATTAACTGCATGTATTGATATGTGCAGAGCGCATGAATCAAGTCAACAACAAACCGTCCAAATGATGAGAAAAACGCAGGACACGCAGGAAGTCCAAGCTTTCAAAGAAAAGAAGACAGCAAAGCAGTATAGCAAAGGAAACAAACCAGAGTAC
This sequence comes from Monoplex corrugatus, assembly GCA_030674185.1. Taxonomy (NCBI): domain Eukaryota; kingdom Metazoa; phylum Mollusca; class Gastropoda; order Littorinimorpha; family Ranellidae; genus Monoplex; species Monoplex corrugatus. The sequence goes on along the minus strand of JAPXFY010000025.1, from coordinate 3,636,512 downwards.
AGAGAGAAATGCGGATATTGTGGTGGAAAGCACCCAAGAGCAAAAGAGAAATGTCCAGCATTTGGAAGAAAATGCAAAGCTTGTGGAGGAAATAATCACTTTGCTTCATGCTGCAGAACACCCAAGAAAAATCAAAAGAAAACAAGAGTTCGGCACTTCGAAGAAGAAGAGACTGACACTGAAAGCGATAATGAAATCCTCGGGATCGAAGACTAAACCAGAAAAAAGGAGAGAAACATATGAGCAAAAATGCTGATAAATGAGATGCCGATAAGATTTCTTCTTGACACAGGTGCAACAACAAACGTGATGTCTGAGAGTCTGTACAGAGAAATCACATGAGATGAAAGAAAGTCTGACCTGCAAGAGACGAAGAAGAAGCTGGTGATGTTCAACGGAACAGAAATGAAGCCTGTGGAGGAGATAGTGCTGCGAGTGAAAAACCCCAAGAACAGAAGGAAATACAAAGTCAACTTCGCGATCACCAAAACGGACTGTAAGCCAGTACTGGGACTGAAAGCTGTACAGCACATGCAATTGTTGACGATCAATGAAGAGAACATTGCAACGATAGCGGCGAATCAGAAACAGGAGGAAAATGCAAAAGATATGCTCACAAAGTACAACGATGTCTTTGAAGGAGAAGGAAAACTAGAAGGGAAATTACACCTAGAAACAGACCCCAGTATTGCTCCAGTGAAGATGCCTTGCAGAAAGTGGCCGATAGCAGTGCAAGAGAAAGTGAAGGACGAGCTGAAGAGGTTGAAAAAACTGGACGTGGTCACTGAAGTAGAACGCCAACGGAGTGGATAAGCAGTTTGGTCGTAACAACAAAGAGCAATGGGAAAGTCAGACTGTGCATCGACCCTAAGCCACTGAACAAAGCCCTCAGGAGAAACGAGTACCCCATGCCAACCATTGATGACGTACTGACTCTCCTCAAAGATGCAAAATATTTCACACACCTGGACGCGAAAAACGGGTTTTGGCACGTTGAACTGGACGAAGACAGCAGTTACCTGACAACATTTGAGACGCCTTTTGGTAAATACCGATGGAAACGAATGCCCTTTGGTATTTCACCTGCCCCGGAAGAATTCCAGAGGAGGATTGACATCGCTCTGGCAGGACTGCCAGGCGTGGTGGTGGTTCATGATGACATCTTTGTTTTTGGCAGAGGACCAACCGACGAAGCAGGAGCACAAGTTCATGATACCAACCTGAACCGTTTGCTACAACGATGCCGAGAGACTGGAATCAAACTCAACAAGAAGGTTGAGATGAAACGAACAGAGATATCATCTTTGGGACACATCTTCTCAAGAGAAGGCTTGAAAGCCGACCCAAAAAAATTGGACGCTGTCCAACAACTCCCAGTGCCAGAAGACCAAGCAGCTGTGCAGAGACTACTCGGTGTAGTCGGATACCTTCAGAAATTTGCACCAAACCTGTCTGAGGCAGCAGCACCACTTAGAGAACTGGTCAAAAAAGACGTCCACTTCAGAAAAAGCTATGCTCAAATAGAAAAGGAGATGTTGGCAATACTCTTCGGTCTGGAAAGATTTGAGAGATACGTCTATGGAAGAGACATCCTGGTGGAGACCGACTACAAACCACTAGAGACCATTCACAAGAAGAGCCTGCTCTCAGCACCTAAGAGGATTCAGAGGATGCTACTCAGAACTCAGAAGTTCAGGTACACGGTAGTGTACAAGCGTGGATCTGAGATGCACCTGGCTGACACCCTCAGCAGAGCAGTCTGTGGAAAAGCGGAACAGCAAGTCACCCACAAGGAAGCCGTTTTCCTCACAGACCTGGAGAAAACAGACTCATTGCAAGAACTGGCCATCAGCCAAGAGAGACTGAACAGTCTGCAGCAAGCAACTCAGGAAGATGCAACCATGAAAACCATGAGAGCTGTCATTCTACAAGGCTGGCCAGAGGAGAAACAACAACTTTCATTACAGTTACAACAATACTTTCCTTTCAGGGAGGAACTGTCAGTCCACAACGGACTTGTCTTCAAAAGCCACAGAGTAATTGTACCTGAAAGCGAAAGAGCAGACATCCTTGAGAAACTTCATGCAAGCCACTCAGGAATTCAGAGCTGCATAAGAAGAGCACGTGAGGTAGTCTACTGGCCCAGGATGAACATGGACATTGAAGATTTTGTCAAAACATGCAGCGCCTGTAACACATTCCAACGTGGTCAGCAGAAGGAACCACTTATCAGTACAGAGATCCCTGACCTGCCCTGGCAACACATCGCTTGTGACATCTTTGAACATAATGGCAATAAATACCTGGTCACAGTCGATCACTACTCTGATTTCTTTGAGATTGATCGGTTACAAACAAGAGAATCCAAAGAGGTCATCATTTGTCTGAAGAGACACCTGGCAAAACACGGAATACCAGAACGCCTGACAACAGACTGTGGAACTCAATTCACATCAAACCAGTTTGGAAAGTTCAGAAAAACATATGGGTTTGAACATGTAACAAGCTCACCACACAACCCTCAGTCCAATGGAAAAGCAGAGAGCGCGGTGAAGGCTGCAAAGACGTGCATGAAGAAAGTAGAACACAACAATCAAGATCCCTTCCTCGCTTTACTTGAGCTGAGAAACATCCCGACAGAGACTGTAAACAGTTCGCCTGCTCTGAGACTGTTCGGCAGAAGAACACGAACACAAGTGCCGACGTCAAATACATTACTCCAACCTACAGTTGTACCAATCAAGAAAGAACTTGAGAAAAGGAAACTGAAGCAAGCGCACTACTACAACAGA
>JAPXFY010000025.1:3618720-3628720 GCA_030674185.1 Monoplex corrugatus | reverse complement strand
CTGGATCAGTTTTAAGGCAATCCTTGAAAACACAAGTACAGATCTATCTGAAGCAATGAACATAAACGACATGTACGAAGTTTTCTGTAACTCACTGTTAAGAGCTGCTAGCATTTCAATTCCAAAACTTACAGTGTCGAAAATAGGAAAACATCATGGAAATGTCTGGTGGAATGAGGATTGTCAAAAGGCAGTGAACGAAAAGAAAGAAAAATACAAAATCTATTTAGCAAACAGGTCACCTGAAAATCATACAGCGATGAAAAGTGCCAACATTAAGTGTAACAGAATCATAGAGCAAGCCAAAGAACAACACTGGACGTCTTTTTGTAAATGTGAAGTAAATGACCACAAAGACATGATAAAGGTTTGGGAAAAACTAAAATTAATGAAAAACGGGATTAAGTTGCCATCAATTCCAGTAAAGCTAGAAAATAACCCTTTTCCTAGCTCACTGGAAAAAGCAGAAGCTTTTGCAGACGTGTTTGCTGAGACCTGTCATGTAGAAGGACTTCCTGTCTCTAGTAGAGACTATAGGGAACGAGAAGAAAAGAAAGATGTATATAAGGATCCTGCCTCTGACAATACTCACTACATGAATGCATCACTCACACTTCAAGAATTAAAAGATGCCATTCAGTCCCTTCCAAGTAAAAAAACGTCAGTTGGACTAGATGCAATTTCCAATGAGATGCTGAAAAATTTACCAGAAAATTTTATAATTTTGCTACATGACATATTTCAAAAATGCTGGAATAGTGGGAAAATGCCCAACGACTGGAAAGAAACAATAGTGGTTCCTGTACTAAAATCAGGTAAATGTAATACCGATCTGAAAAACTACAGGCCAATTGCATTAACATCACACGTATGTAAACTAATGGAGAAAATAATCTTAAAGAGACTGATGCACTATTGTGAAAAGAATAAAATAATACCAGTAAATCAGGCAGGATTTCGAAAAGGCAGGTCACCAGTAAAAATCCTAACAAAGCTAACTACTAACATAAAACAACAATTTGCAAGACGTCAATGTGTTTTAGCTACATTTTTTGATATAACGAAAGCATACGATCAAGTGTGGCACTCCAGATTGTTATTTAAATTTAAAAGTATTGGGCTGACAGGTCACATTTTTGACTATGTTAAGTGTTTCTTAGAAAACAGAGTATTTCAAACGAGGATTGAAAATGTATATTCCACGAAACGAATTCTTCAAATGGGTATCCCTCAGGGATCCGTTATAGCTCCCCTTCTTTTCATGATATTAATGCATGACTTACCCAGTAAAGTATCTAAGCATGTAGTTTTAGCTCAATATGCTGACGATTTATGCATGTGGATGCAGGTAAATATGAAAAGGAAAACTCCTTTGCGCTGTATTAATTATACACGCAAATGCTACCAATTAGAACTTGATAAAATAGCACGATACATGGTAGAAAATGGGTTACATCTATCCCTGGAAAAATCGAAAATAGTTTTATTTAATAATGGAGCTAACCCAGTAAATATTCCCACTTTCAAACTGGGAGATACTCTTCTTCAGTTTAATGAGTCAATTAAATTCTTAGGACTTTTTCTTACGGCAAAATTATCTTGGAATCAGCATATTGAATACTTATTAACCAAAGCTCAAAAAAGTTTAAATTTCTTAAAAATAGTTCGCAAACAGGCATGGGGTCAAGATTCATCAACACTTGTTCATCTTTGTAAATCGCTTGTTAGATCTAAATTAACCTATGCCCAAGAAATCTTCTTCAGTGCACCGAAACACTTAATGAAAAAACTGCAGAGCATAGATTGTAAAGGTTTCAAACTTGCACTGGGTCTTCCAATGCATGCTTCCTGTCTTCGCACATATACTGAAATCAAACTGTTGCCACTTGATGAGCAAAGGAAAGTCGCTTCTACTAAATTTTTGTTAAGACACACCACTGTAGAAAACATCTCTGAAACAGAAATTAAACTGAGATCAGATACCGACTTTCCAAAAAGAGCTAAATCAATATCTTCACAGGTCACTCTTGCAACATACACATCTGACGTCATGAAAGGTTCAGGAATTGATCTACACGTAGATCCTGTATCTATAAGACCTTCCTTTTCGCCAGTACCCAGTTGGGAACTCCAAAGAGCACAATTTGACGTACATCACACTAACTTAAAAAAAGGAGACAATGTAAACTTACTGGCAAGTCAGGTTAAATGTCATATAGACGACTTATATTCCGATCATTTGAAAATTTACACTGATGGATCAGTAATTGAAAGAAAAGCAGGCTCAGCGTTTTTAATACCTGCTCTCAAAATTGAAAAATCTTTCTACATAGGACTTGATAAATCTGTCTTTACAGCTGAACTTTTTGCAATATTAATGGCTTTAAACTTTATGATAAGTCTTCCTAGGACAATTTTTCAAACACTTTTTTGCGTTGATTCAAAATCAGTACTTCAGGCTCTTGAATTATCAAAATTACAAACAAGATCAGAAATGATTCTGGAAATTAGTCACTTGATTCATAATTTATCTTTAAGAGGCACTGATATTACTTTCTGCTGGATACCTTCTCATAGTTCTTTTCGTTATAATGATAAAGTTGACAGGGCTGCCAAACGGGGAGCTAATAACTCACCAGATTCAAACAATATCCAGCTTTCTCTCTCGTTGCACGAGAATTACACTTTAGTAGACAACTACGTCTGGAAGCAGTTCCAATTAAAACAGAAAAAGTATGATAAATGTCACATGAACTTTGAAATTAGCAAAATACTTAAGCAGCTTCATGCCAGCAGAATTATACAATCCCTTATGTATAGATGGAAACTTGATGCATTCAAAACAAAATACACCAAGAACATAGTATGTCTGTGTGGAAAGAAGATAACACATAGTCATATTCTTTCTTGCGTTAAGGTAAAACGACATATTCCAACACTATCTATGAGTACAGTTTCTGATATATTTGCCTCATCATCATTACTGTATGAATTTTTTGTTAGCCTGTCAAAAAGTCCTATAGCGAATTACCTTTAAAATGTTATTTCACTTGTTCACTGTTATGGTTAGTCAATTATTAGTTTTATTTTTTTCTTCGTTTCTTCCAGATATTTATCAATTTTGTTTGTTAGTTTGTTTGTTTAAATCGTTAATTATGGTAACATTATTTGTTAGTTTTACCTTCCCCTCTTCAAAACAGTTGTTTTCCAGATCATCTTTTCTCAAGTTCAAAATTGACAATTTTCAAATATTCTCTTCACTCCTCTTATCACCCCCCCCCCCTTTTTTTTGTTTTTTTTTGTTGTTGTCTAAAATCACTTTAGTGAATAGACATTAAATCAAAGACCACCACCACACACACACACATACACACACACACACACACAAACACACACACACACACACACACACACACACACACACACATACACATTCAGACACGAACACACACACACACACACACACACATACACACTCAGACACGAACACACACACACACACACATACACACTCAGACACGAACACACACACACACACACATACACACTCAGACACGAACACACACACACACACACACACACACACACACATACACACTCAGACACGAACACACACACATACACACTCAGACACAAACACACACACACACACATACATACACACACACAGACACACACACACACACACACATACACACACACAACACACACACACAACACACACACACAACACACACACAACACAACACAACACACACACACACACACACAACACACACAACACACACACACATGGCTCAAATCAACATAGAAAATGAGATGTTCACATGATGACTGTGATCTGAGGAAGTGACTGTCAGTGTATCCTGCATATTGTTGATTGTGCTGATAGGAATGACTGGATGACACTTTAAACAAAATAGTTACACCCAGCTCTGCCCTTCATCCCATACTTCCTTATGATTCTTGTTTTCTGATCATTCAGACAGACAGACAGACAGATAAGCACAAAGAGACGGGCGGGCAGACAAGGATAGAGAGAAAGAAAAAGAACAGAAGAGACAGAAAAAGAGAGAAGAAAGAAAGAAAGTTAGAGAGCGAGAGAGAGAGAGAGACAGACAGACAGAGAGAGAGAGAGAGAGAGAATAAAGAGAGAGCGACAGAGACAGAAAATGAGGGAGGGAGGGAGGGAGAGAGAGAGATAAAGAGAGTCAGACAGACAGAGACTGACTAGAAAAGAAACGGACACAGAGATAAAGTGAGTGAGAAAGGGAGAGAGAGGGAGGGAGGGAGAGACAAAGAGGGAGGGAGACAGAGAGAGGGAGGGACAGTGAGAGAGAGAGAGAGAGGATAAGAGAGAGCGGAAAAAGTGATTCAATAGAAAGAAAAGGGACATAGAGAGAGAAACTGAGAGAGAGAGAGAGAGACAAAGAGACAGAGAGACAGAGACAGAGAGACAAGACAGAGAGGACAGAGACAGAGAGACAGAGACAGAGACAAAGAGACAGAGACAGAGATAAAAGAGACAGAGAAAGACATAGAGAGATTCAGAGACCAGAACCAGAACCAGATACAGACAGAGAGCAGACAACAGACCCAGGCAGACAGAGCGAGCAAGAGAAACACAGAGCTCGGGAAGGGATGAGGGGGTAGATGGACAGGACAAACCAAGAACAAGAACAAGAACTAGAACAAGAACAAGAACAAGAACAAGAACAAGAACAAGAACAATAGTCTTATTGACGGGTGTAGTCGCGTATGTATAGAAATGTTTTTGTTTCTTTCTTTTTTGTTTGTTTGTTTGCTTGTTTTCTGTTTTGATTGGTTAGTTGCTTGTTTGTTTGTTTGCTTGCTTGGCTGGCGGTTGGTTGGTTGGCTGATTGGTTGGTTGTTGGTTGTTGGTTGTTGTTGTTGATTGGTTGGTGATTGTTGGTTGGTTGGTTGATTGGTTGGTTGATTGATTGGTTGGTTGGTGGTTGGTTGGTTGATTGGTTGGTTGGTTGGTTGATTGGTTGGTTGGTTGATTGGTTGGTTGGTTTGGTGGTTGGTTGGTTGGTTGGTTGGTTGGTTGGTTGGTTGGTGGTTGGTTGATTGGTTGGTTGGTTGATTGGTTGGTTGTTTGGTTGGTTGTTGGTTGATTGGTTGGTTGGTTAGTTGGTTGTGTTGGTGGTTGGTTTGGTGGTTGGTTGATTGATTGTTGATGGATTGGTTGTGGTTGGTTAATTGGTGGTGTTGGTGGGTTGGTTGGTTGGTGGGTTGGTGGGTTGGTGGTGTTGGTTAATTGGTGGGTTGGTTAATTGGTGGGTTGGTGGGTTGGTTAATTGGTGGGTTGGTGGGTTGGTTAATTGGTGGGTTGGTTTGCTTTCTTTACAGCCAGCCTTCACCCTGAGAGGTTCCACACTAACAGAAATGTAGGGTTCATTACAACATGACAACATCTAAGCCACTCACTCCGAACCCAGAGACCATCCACATCATCAGAGGGCTGGCTGGTTCTGATGATGATGAGAACCGTGGACCCAAGATATCTCGAGTTCTCGAGTTATATTGATATCTCAAGTTCAATCCCAGCCCGCAAAATTAAAACACTGGCCTGTTGGCTGCCCATCTTAATGTTTCCATCATTCTGGTGGTGTCAGCTTACTGTTTGATAGGTCCACTGGCCTGTTGGCTGCCCATCTTAATGTTTCCATCATTCTGGTGGTGTCAGTTTACTGTTTGATAGGTCCACTGGTCTGTTGGCTGCCCATCTTAATGTTTCCATCATTCTGGTGGTGTCAGTTTACTGTTTGATAGGTCCACTGGCCTGTTGGCTGCCCATCTTAATGTTTCCATCATTCTGGTGTGTCAGCTTACTGTTTGATAGGTCCACTGGCCTGTTGGCTGCCCATCTTAATGTTTCCATCATTCTGGTGGTGTCAGTTTACTGTTTGATAGGTCCACTGGCCTGTTGGCTGCCCATCTTAATGTTTCCATCATTCTGGTGGTGTCAGCTTACTGTTTGATAGGTCCACTGGCCTGTTGGCTGCCCATCTTAATGTTTCCATCATTCTGGTGGTGTCAGCTTACTGTTTGATAGGTCCACTGGTCTGTTGGCTGCCCATCTTAATGTTTCCATCATTCTGGTGGTGTCAGCTTACTGTTTGATAGGTCCACTGGCCTGTTGGCTGCCCATCTTAATGTTTCCATCATTCTGGTGGTGTCAGCTTACTGTTTGATAGGTCCACTGGCCTGTTGGCTGCCCATCTTAATGTTTCCATCATTCTGGTGGTGTCAGCTTACTGTTTGATAGGTCCACTGGCCTGTTGGCTGTCCATCTTAATGTTTCCATCATTCTGGTGGTGTCAGCTTACTGTTTGATAGGTCCACTGGCCTGTTGGCTGCCCATCTTAATGCTCCCATCATTCTGGTGGTGTCAGCTTACTGTTTGATAGGTCCACTGGCCTGTTGGCTGCCCATCTTAATGCTCCCATCATTCTGGTGGTGTCAGCTTACTGTTTGATAGGTCCACTGGCCTGTTGGCTGCCCATCTTAATGTTTCCATCATTCTGGTGGTGTCAGCTTACTGTTTGATAGGTCCACTGGCCTGTTGGCTGCCCATCTTAATGTTCCCATCATTCTGGTGGTGTCAGCTTACTGTTTGATAGGTCCACTGGCCTGTTGGCTGCCATCTTAATGTTTCCATCATTCTGGTGGTGTCAGCTTACTGTTTGATAGGTCCACTGGCCTGTTGGCTGCCCATCTTAATGTTTCCATCTTTCTGGTGGTGTCAGTTTACTGTTTGATAGGTCCACTGGCCTGTTGGCTGCCCATCTTAATGTTTCCATCATTTGGTGGTGTCAGCTTACTGTTTGATAGGTCCACTGGCCTGTTGGCTGCCCATCTTAATGTTTCCATCATTCTGGTGGTGTCAGCTTACTGTTTGATAGGTCCACTGGCCTGTTGGCTGCCCATCTTAATGTTTCCATCATTTCGGTGGTGTCAGCTTACTGTTTGATAGGTCCACTGGCCTGTTGGCTGTCCATCTTAATGTTTCCATCATTCTGGTGGTGTCAGCTTACTGTTTGATAGGTCCACTGGCCTGTTGGCTGTCCATCTTAATGTTTCCATCATTCTGGTGGTGTCAGCTTACTGTTTGAAAGGTCCACTGGCCTGTTGGCTGCCCATCTCAATGTTTCCATCTTTCTGGTGATGTCAGCTTACTGTTTCATAGGTCCACTGGCCTGTTGGCTGCCCATCTTAATGTTTCCATCATTCTGGTGGTGTCAGCTTACTGTTTGATAGGTCCACTGGCCTGTTGGCTGCCCATCTTAATGTTTCCATCATTCTGGTGGTGTCAGCTTACTGTTTGATAGGTCCACTGGCCTGTTGGCTGCCTGTCTTAATGTTTCCATCATTCTGGTGGTGTCAGCTTACTGTTTGATAGGTCCACTGGCCTGTTGGCTGTCCATCTTAATGTTTCCATCATTCTGGTGGTGTCAGCTTAATGTTTCAAAGGTCCACTGGCCTGTTGGCTGCCCATCTTAATGTTTCCATCATTCTGGTGGTGTCAGCTTAATGTTTCAAAGGTCCACTGGCCTGTTGGCTGCCCATCTTAATGTTTCCATCATTCTGGTGGTGTCAGCTTACTGTTTGATAGGTCCACTGGCCTGTTGGCTGCCCATCTCAATGTTTCCATCTTTCTGGTGGTGTCAGCTTACTGTTTGAAAGGTCCACTGGCCTGTTGGCTGCCCATCTCAATGTTTCCATCTTTCTGGTGATGTCAGCTTACTGTTTCATAGGTCCACTGGCCTGTTGGCTGCCCATCTTAATGTTTCCATCTTTCTTGTGGTGTCAGCTTACTGTTTGATAGGTCCACTGGCCTGTTGGCTACCCATCTTAATGTTTCCATCATTCTGGTGGTGTCAGCTTACTGTTTGATAGGTCCACTGGCCTGTTGGCTGCACATCTTAATGTTTCCATCATTCTGGTGGTGTCAGCTTACTGTTTCGTAGGTTCATTGGTCTGTTGGCTGCACATCTTAATGTTTCCATCATTCTGGTGGTGTCAGCTTACCGTTTGATAGGTCCACTGGCCTGTTGGCTGCCCATCTTAATGTTTCCATCATTCCGGTGGTGTCAGCTTACCGTTTGATAGGTCCACTGGCCTGTTGGCTGCCCATCTTAATGTTTCCATCATTCTGGTGGTGTCAGCTTAGTTCTTAGAGGCGTAGGTCTCTGTGTTGTCATATAGTTCCATCTGTATTGATGTAGTACCTCTGTGAGCTTTATAGTGTACTGGTATTAAGGTAGACACTTCATAGGCCACGCGTGGTTGCAGAAAAAAGGCATCATTTTGCTTTGCCAGTACTCTCCATTTGTTCTTGTTTGCTTTGTGTTCCCTCTCTCTCTGTCTTCCTCCTCCTCCTCCTCCTCTCTAACTTTCTCTCTCTCTCTTTCCTCTCTCTCCTCTCTCTCTCTCTCTCTCCCTCCTCCTCCTGTCTACCTTTCTCTCTCTATTTCTTTCTCTCCTTCTCTCTCTCTCTCTCTCCCCTCCTCCTCCTCTCTACCTTTCTCTCTCTATTTCTTTCTCTCTCTCCCCTCTCTCTCTCTCTCTCTCCTCTCTCTCTCTCCCCTCCTCCTCCTCCTCTCTACCTTTCTCTCTCTCTATTTCTTTCTCTCCTTCTCTCTCTCTCTCCTCCTCCTCTCTCTCTCCTTCCTCCTCTCTACCTTTCCCACTCTCTCTTTCTCTCTCTCCTTCCCATTCTTGCACTGTCTCTGTCTCCCCCCTCTCTCCTCCTCTCTCTCTTGCCCACTCTCTTTCTCTTCTTTCTCTCCCTCTCTCTATCTCTTCCTCTATCTTTCTCCCGCCCTCTCTCTTTCCTCTCTTTCCCTCCTTCTCTCTCTCTCTTTCTCCCTCTTTCTTTCTTTCGTTCTCTCTACCCTCCCTACACACACACACACACTCTCTCTCTCCCCCTCTATCCTCCTCCCCCCCTCTCTCTCTCTCTTTCATCTGCCCTATTCTCCTTCGTAAATTTTTCAACGTTTTAAACGTTCAGACAATACGGACATAAGAGACAGTTTTTGATCGATGTCCTCGATGTTTTGTTTCAAGTAACAAGAAAAAGGCACAGCCCAACAGTCGCAACACTTGCTAAATCTTATCCCATGAATTATCCTTCTTCCTCATAAGTGTATCCGTCTCCCTGGGTTTAACAGTTTATGGAAAATAGTGTTGTCGTTGTTGTTGTGTTGTCGTTGTTGTCGTCGTTGTTGTTGTGTTGTCGTTGTTGTTGTTGTTATTGTGTTGCCGTTGTTGTTGTCGTTGTTGTTGTGTTGTCGTTGTTGTTGTTGTTGTTGTGGTGTCGTTTTTGTTGTTGTTGTCGTTGTCGTTGTTGTTGTCGTTGTCGTTGTCGTCGTTGTTGTTGTTGTGGTTGTTGTGTTGTCGTTGTTGTTGTTGTTGTTGTGTTGTCGTTGTTGTTGTTGTGGTGGTGGTTGTTGTTGTGGTGGTTGTTGTCGTTGTCGTTGTGTTGTTGTTGTGGTTGTTGTCGTTGTGTTGTCGTTGTTGTTGTGTTGTTATTGTGATTGTTGTCGTTGTTGTTGTTGTCGTTGTTGTTGTGTTGTCGTTGTTGCTGTTGTTGTCGTTGTTGTTGTGTTGTCATTGTTGTTGTGTTGTCGTTCTTGTTGTTGTTGTTGTGGTTGTTGTTGTTGTTTTGTCGTTCTTGTTGTTGTTGTGGTTGTTGTCGTTGTTGTTGTGTTGTTGTTGTTGTGTTGTTGTGGTTGTTGTCGTTGTTGTTGTGTTGTTGTTGTTGTTGTGTTGTTGTTGTGGTTGTTGTCGTTGTTGTTGTGGTTGTTGTCGTTGTTGTTGTGTTGTTGTTGTGGTGGTTGTCGTTGTTGTTGTGTTGTTGTTGTTGTTGTGGTTGTTGTTGTGGTTGTTGTCGTTGTTGTTGTGTTGTTGTTGTGGTTGTTGTTGTGTTGCAGTTGTTGTTGTGTTGTTGTGGTGGTTGTCGTTGTTGTTG
>JAPXFY010000025.1:3591220-3593720 GCA_030674185.1 Monoplex corrugatus | reverse complement strand
ACAGACATAGATGGATAGAGACAGACAGACAGACAGAGATGGATAGAGACAGACAGACAGACACAGATGGATACAGACAGACAGACAGAGATGGATAGAGACAGACAGGCAGACAGAGATGGCTAGAGACAGACAGGCAGACACAAATGGATAGAGACAGACAGACAGACAGAGATGGATAGACAGACAGACAGACAGAGATGGATAGAGACAGACAGACAGACAGAGATGGATAGAGACAGACAGACAGACACAGATGGATACAGACAGACAGACAGAGATGGATAGAGACAGACAGACAGACACAGATGGATACAGACAGACAGACAGATGGATAGAGACAGACAGACAGACACAGATGGATACAGACAGACAGACAGAGATGGATAGAGACAGACAGACAGACACAGATGGATACAGACAGACAGACAGAGATGGATAGACAGACAGGCAGACAGAGATGAATAGAAACAGACAGACAGAGATGGATAGAGACAGACAGACAGACACAGATGGATATAGACAGACAGACAGACAGAGATGGATAGAGACAGACAGACACAGATGGATACAGACAGAGATGGATACAGACAGACAGACAGACAGAGATGGATACAGACAGGCAGACAGAGATGGATAGAGACAGACAGGCAGACAGAGATGGATAGAGACAGACAGGCAGACAGAGATGGGTAGAGACAGACAGGAGACAGACAGACAGACAGAGATGGATACAGACAGGACAGGCAGACAGAGATGGATACAGACAGACAGGCAGACAGAGATGGATAGAGACAGACAGGCAGACAGAGATGGATAGAGACAGACAGGCAGACAGAGATGGCTAGAGACAGACAGGAGACAGACAGGCAGACAGAGATGGATACAGACAGACAGGCAGACAGAGATGGATAGAGACAGACAGGCAGACAGAGATGGGTAGAGATAGACAGGCAGACAGAGATGGGTAGAGACAGACAGGCAGACAGAGATGGATAGAGACAGACAGGAGACAGACAGAGATGGATAGAGACAGACAGGCAGACAGAGATGGGTAGAGACAGACAGGCAGACAGAGATGGATAGAGACAGACAGGAGACAGACAGGCAGACAGAGATGGGTAGAGACAGACAGGAGACAGACAGGCAGACAGAGATGGATAGAGACAGAATGATGGACAGACTATGGTGCTATAGAGGGAGAAAACGAAAAATGAAATTTGGAACTTGAAAACATTTCAATTGTATCTTCCTTTCTTTTTTTTTTCTTTTTTTGTCTTGTCTTTGTTTCTTTCTTTCTTTCTCTACTACACAGAATGTCAGTCACTGTTAGTGTTACTCTGCGGTCATACATACACTCAGTGTACCTGTTCATCCGTTCGGAAACACACACGGCCACACACAACACAAACCCCAAACAACACACACACACACACACACACACAACAACCACACACCACACACACACACACACACACACACACACACACACACACACACACACACACACACACACACACACACACACACACACACACACACACACACACACACACACAACACAACACACACACACACACACACACACAAACACAACACACGCACACACACACACAGACACACACACACACACTCTCTCTCTCTCTCTCTCTCTCTCTCTCTCTCACACACACACACATATATACACGTATAAACGTACACATCATATACACGTATCACTCTCTTCTTACGTGAATGTGTGCTAATCTGTGTGTGTGAGTGCGTGTGAGCTCGTGTAGGCTACATGTGACTGACTTGAGTGTGTACGTGTTCATGTTCGGGCGCGTGTGTGGATTTCTTCCCGTTCTTGCGCCTGCGCACGTGTGTACGTCTGTGTTAAGTGTACATGTGTGTGTATCTCTCTCTCTCTCTCTCTTCTCTGTCCTCTCTCTCTCTCTCTCTCTCTCTCTCTCTCTCTCTCTCCTCTCTCTCTCTCTCTCTCTCTGTCAATTGACGTCATAACAATATCGAGTCAAGACTAACATAATGTAGCCTACGTAAAATATTCTGATGTGTGTGTGTAGCATATCGTAGTCAGTGACTAAAGTCCCCTTGAGAAAGGCGAGTGTAGCCTACCGCCGAAAATTTGGGAAAATTTTACATCGTTTTGTTACCTTTTCTGTGCAAATCCTGCTTCAATTATATATATATATATGCTTACACATCCCTGTGTCTGATATATATATACAAAAACTTCCCGTGCATAATTACATGTAGGGTCATTCGTCACCGGTGTCACCCAATGACCTCTGCCAACGAGGAAATAACGATTGTGGGACAGTACTGTATTCAAGCTCAAGTACAGATCAGGGAAGTGATTTCTTCTTGTTTCTGTTCTGTTCCCTGTTGTCAGAAAACACACACACACATACAAGGCGCTCCTTTGTCCTTTGTTCTGCTTTATCCAGGACAAACAATCATCGAGACGAAACACAACGAAACAGAAAATAATGAAGCAGTT
>JAPXFY010000025.1:3516220-3573720 GCA_030674185.1 Monoplex corrugatus | reverse complement strand
GGAGTCAAAGGGTTAAGTTTTTGCTGTTGGTGGATAGAGTGCAGGACTCAACGGGTTAACCCAACTGTGAGTCAAAGGCTAACAATTTCAATTCAATATTCATTTGAAAAAAAAAAAACCTTAAAAAATGGTACGGCACAAAAAGCTTTCTTTTCTATCTCTGTTAAAGACTGGCATAGCACGAAAAGCTTTTATTTCTATCTCCGTAAAGACTGGCATAGCACAAAAAGCTTTTATTTCTATCTCCGTAAAGACTGGCATAGCACAAAAAGCTTTTATTTCTATCTCTGTTAAGACTGGCATAGCACAAAAAGCTTTTATTTCTATCTCTGTTAAAGACTGGCATAGCACAAAAAACTATTGTAAACTTTTATTTCTAGCTCTGTTAAAGACTGGCAAAGCACCTAAAGCTTTTATTTCTATCTCCGTAAAGACTGGCATAGCATGGAAAGCTTTTATTTCTATCTCTGTAAAGATTGGCATAGCACAAAAAGCTTTTATTTCTATCTCTGTTAAGACTGGCATAGCATGGAAAGCTTTTATTTCTAGCTCTGTTAAGACTGGCATAGCACAAAAAGCTTTTATTTCTATCTCTGTTAAGACTGGCATAGCATGGAAAGCTTTTATTTCTAGCTCTGTTAATGACTGGCATAGCACGAAAAGCTTTATTTCTATCTCTGTTAAGACTGGCATAGCACAAAAAGCTTTTATTTCTAGCTCTGTTAAGACTGGCATAGCACGAAAAGCTTTTATTTCTAGCTCTGTTAAGACTGGCATAGCACGAAAAGCTTTTATTTCTATCTCTGTTAAGACTGGCATAGCACGAAAAGCTTTTATTTCTAGCTCTGTTAAGACTGGCATAGCACGAAAAGCTTTTATTTCTATCTCTGTTAAGACTGGCATAGCACGAAAAGCTTTTATTTCTATCTCTGTTAAGACTGGCATAGCACAAAAAGCTTTTATTTCTTAGCTGATTACTATCTCTGTTAAGACTGGCATAGCACAAAAAGCTTTTATTTCTATCTCTGTTAAGACTGGCATAGCACAAAAAGCTTTTATTTCTAGCTCTGTTAAGACTGGCATAGCACAAAAAGCTTTTTATTTCTAGCTCTGTTAAGACTGGCATAGCACAAAAAGCTTTCATTTCTAGCTCTGTTAAGACTGGCATAGCACAAAAAGCTTTCATTTCTAGCTGTGTTAAGACTGGCATAGCACAAAAAGCTTTTATTTCTAGCTCTGTTAAGACTGGCATAGCACAAAAAGCTTTCATTTCTAGCTGTGTTAAGACTGGCATAGCACAAAAAGCTTTCATTTCTAGCTGTGTTAAGACTGGCATAGCACAAAAAGCTTTTATTTCTAGCTCTGTTAAAGACTGGCATAGCACAAAAAACTTTCATTTCTAGCTCTGTTAAGACTGGCATAGCACAAAAAGCTTTCATTTCTAGCTCTGTTAAGACTGGCATAGCACGACAAGTTTTAATTTGTAGCTCTGTTAATGACTGGCATAGCGCAAAAAGCTTTAATTTGTAGCTCCATAAAGACTGACATAGGAAAAGCTTTCATTTGTAGCTCCATAAAGACAGCACAAAAAAATTTAATTTGTAGCTCTGTTTAAGACTGGCATAGGAAAAGCTTTCATTTGTAGCTCCATAAAGACAGACATAGCACACAAAAAATTAATTTGCAGCTCTGTTTAAGACTGGCATAGCAGGAAAAGCTTTCATTTGTAGCTCTGTCGAGACTGGATAAGCACAAAATAGTTTCATTTCTAGCTCTGTTAAAGACTTGCATAGCACAAAAAGCTTTTATTTCTACCTGTGTTAAACGACTGGCAAATCACACACAAAAAAAGGCTTTGATTTCCAGCTCCGCTACAGACTGGCAGAGCATGAAAAGCTTTCATTTCCGTGTTAAAGACTGGCAAATCGTGAAAAGCTTTCATTTCTAGCTCCTTTAGACTGGTACGGCACAAAAAAAACCTTTAATTTCTAGCTCTGCTAAAAACTTGCAAAATCACGAAAGATTAGCTTTTAAATTATCCAGACTCTGTTAAAGACTGGCAAATCACAAAAAAGGCTTTAATTTCTAGCTCCGCTAAAGACTGGCAAATCGTGAAAAGCTTTAATTTGTAGCTCTGTTAAAGACTGGGATGACACGAACAAATGACCTGGAAGAATAAAAGCGTTGGACTGTTCCATGACCATGTTATATTCATCTTTCTTCCCCCCCATTCACAGAAGCAAAAGTGTAAGTATACATCTATGTGTAATTTTTTATGCAAAAGTGTAACCGTATATCTATAAATTTTTATGCAAAAGTGTAAGTATACATCTATGTAATTTTTATGCAAAAGTGTAGTAACCATCATATCTAAATTTTTATGCAAAAGTGTAACCTACATCTAATGTAATTTTTATGCAAAAGTGTAACCTACATCTATGTGTAATTTTTATGCAAAAGTGTAAGCATACATCTATATGTAGTTTTTATGGCAAAAGTGTAAGCATACATCTATATGTAGTATTTTATGCAAAAGTGTAACCATACATCTATTGTAATTCTTATGCAAAAGTATAAGCATACATCTAGTAATTAGTTTCTTATGCAAAAGTGTAACCATACATCTATGGTAATTTCTATGCAAAAGTGTAAGTATACATCTATGTAATTCTATGCAAAAGTGTAAGCATACATCTATGTGTAATTTTATGCAAAAGTGTAACCATACATCTATTGTAATTTCTATGCAAAAGTGTAAGCATAATCTATAATTTTTATGCAAAAGTGTAACCATACATCTATGTAATTTTATTATCAAAAGTGTAACCATACATCTATGTGTAATTTTATGCAAAAGTGTAAGTCATACATCTATGTAATTTTTATGCAAAAGTGTAAGTATACATCTATGTGTAATTTCTATGCAAACGTGTAAGCATACATCTATGTATTTTTATGGAAAAGTGTAAGTATACATCTATATGTATTTTTATGCAAAAGTGTAACCTACATCTATGTGTAATTTTTATGCAAAAGTGTAAGTATACATCTATGTGTAATTTTTATGCACAAGTGTAAGCATACATCTATGTGTAATTTTTATGCAAAAGTGTAACCATACATCTATATGTAATTTTTATACAAAAGTGTAAGTATACATCTATGTGTAATTTTTATGCAAAAGTGTAAGTATACATCTATGTGTAATTTTTATGCAAAAGTGTAAGTATACATCTATGTGTAATTTTTATGCAAAAGTGTAACCATACATCTATATGTAATTTTTATACAAAAGTGTAAGTATACATCTATATGTAATTTTTATGCAAAAGTGTAAGTATACATCTATGTGTAATTTTTATACAAAAGTGTAAGCATACATCTATGTGTAATTTTTATACAAAAGTGTAAGCATACATCTATGTGTATTTTTATCAAAAGTGTAAGCATACATCTATGTAATTTTTATGCAAAAGTGTAACCATACATCTATGTAATTTTTATGCAAAAGTGTAAGTATACATCTATGTGTAATTTTTATGCAAAAGTGTAACCGTACATCTATATGTAATTTTTATGCAAAAGTGTAAGTATACATCTATGTGTAAGTTCTTATGCAAAAGTGTAAGCATACATCTATGTGTAGTTTTATGCAAAAGTGTAAGCATACATCTATGTGTAGTTCTTATGCAAAAGTGTAAGCATACATCTATGTGTAATTTTTAAGCAAAAGTGTAACCATATATCTATAATTTTTATGCAAAAGTGTAACCATACATCTATGTGTAGTTTTTATGCAAAAGTGTAAGCATACATCTATTGTAATTTTTATACAAAAGTGCAAGTATACATCTATGTGTAATTTTTATGCAAAAGTGTAAGTATACATCTATATGTAATTTTTATGCAAAAGTGTAAGTATACATCTATGTGTAATTTTTATGCAAAAGTGTAAGTATACATCTATGTAATTTTTATGCAAAAGTGTAAGTATACATCTATGTGTAATTTTTATGCAAAAGTGTAAGTATACATCTATGTAATTTTTATGCAAAAGTGTAAGCATACATCTATGTAATTTTTATGCAAAAGTGTAAGTATACATCTATGTGTAATTTTTATACAAAAGTGTAACCATACATCTGTGTAATTTTTATGCAAAAGTGTAACCGTACATCTATGTGTAATTTTTATGCAAAAGTGTAAGCATACATCTATGTGTAAGTTTTTATGCAAAAGTGTAAGCATACATCTATGTAATTTTTATGCAAAAGTGTAAGTATACATCTATGTAATTTTTATGCAAAAGTGTAAGTATACATCTATGTAATTTTTATGCAAAAGTGTAAGCATACATCTATGTAATTTTTATGCAAAAGTGTAAGTATACATCTATGTATGTTTTTTCCAAAAGTCAGTGTGTGCGTGCATGCACAAAATACAGAAGTATGTGCGTACATGCTTTTGCAGATTTTCCAAAGTCTTGCACTTGAAATGTGTTCAGACAATCAAAGTGTTTAACTGTTCACATACGTGCCCTGCACCTCCTACACAAAAAGTTACAGCAATGATCGTTTAGTGCATCACATACAGTAGGATATTTGTGTCAGTATCGAGGGTGACCCGCCACACTATATGTGACCTGACCTCCCAGCACGAAATCAGTCTCAACTAGCATTTTGAGATATACATATCACTGGAAAGTGTACATTCTGCTGATTATTTGGGTACTTGAATAAAGCTTGTACTAAAAAAAAATGTAGAAGTTATGTATGTTTAATGTCATTAACTTGTATGACGGACATTTTGAGAAAACGGCCTCTAAAGTTGTGTGCTCTCCTACACATTTTCCTTAAATTTCTTTATTTGGTGGCTTTGACCCAGTTTGTTTCTAATTTTTGCTGTCAATATCTGAAAGGTGCACCAAAGAGCTTTCCATCAGTATATTACATGTGCGGGTACTGTACTGGTTAAAGTTCATAATAAGAGACAAAAATAGGTACTTTTGTTAGGAAATTGCGTTTTTTCTGCTGTGATCAGTGCATTAAAATACCGATTTAAATTGATTAATAACATTTTTTCAAGAAAAAAAATTCTGTGAGGGATAGATTATAGTCTACAGAAACCAATTTTGAGAAAAAGTCAAAACACCCCAGATAGACCCTTGGTCACCTTTTCAGCTCCTGGCGCTGTTTGACTGACTGCGAGTTAAGACTGATTTCATGGTGGAGGGTCACACATATAACAGCTTGAAATGACAATGTCTTTGCCAGTATCGAGGGTGACCCGCCACACTATATAACTATCAGAAATGACAATGTCTTTGTCAGTATCGAGGGTGACCTGCCACACTACATAACAGCTAGAAATGACAATGTCTTTGCCAGTATCGAGGGTGAACGGCCACACTACTATAACAGCTATAAACGACAATGTCTTTGCCAGTATCGAGGGTGACCTGCCACACTACATAACAGCTATAAACACAATGTCTTTGCCAGTATCGAGGGTGAACCGCCACACTATATAACAGCTATAAACGACAATGTCTTTGCCAGTATCGAGGGTGACCCGCCACACTATATAACAGCTAAAACGACAATGTCTTTGCCAGTATCGAGGGTGAACCGCCACACTACATAACAGCTATAAACGACAATGTCTTTGCCAGTATCGAGGGTGAACCCGCCACACTACATAACATGAAAACGACAATGCCATTGCCAGTATCGAGGGTGACCGCCACACTACATAACATTGAAACGACAATGTCTTTGCCAGTATCGAGGGTGACCCGCCACACTACATAACAGCTATAAACGACAATGTCTTTGCCAGTATCGAGGGTGACCCGCCACACTACATAACATTGAAACGACAATGTCTTTGCCAGTATCGAGGGTGACCTGCCACACTACATAACATTGAAACGACAATGTCTTTGCCAGTATCAAGGGTGACCTGCCACACTACATAACATTGAAACGACAATGTCTTTGCCAGTATCGAGGGTGACCCGCCACACTACATAACATTGAAACGACAATGTCTTTGCCAGTATCGAGGGTGACCTGCCACACTACATAACATTGAAAGGACAATGTCTTTGCCAGTATCGAGGGTGAACCGCCACACTATATAACAGCTATAAACGACAATGTCTTTGCCAGTATCAAGGGTGACCTGCCACACTACATAACATTGAAATGACAATGCCTTTGCCAGTATCGAGGGTGAACCGCCACACTACATAACAGCTATAAACGACAATGTCTTTGCCAGTATTGAGGGTGAACCGCCACACTATATAACAGCTAGAAATGACAATGTCTTTGCCAGTATCGAGGGTGACCTGCCACACTACATAACATTGAAACGACAATGTCTTTGCCAGTATCGAGGGTGACCTGCCACACTACATAACATTGAAACGACAATGTCTTTGCCAGTATCGAGGGTGACCCGCCACACTACATAACAGCTATAAACGACAATGTCTTTGCCAGTATCGAGGGTGACCTGCCACACTACATAACATTGAAACGACAATGTCTTTGCCAGTATCGAGGGTGACCTGCCACACTACATAACATTGAAACGACAATGTCTTTGCCAGTATCGAGGGTGACCTGCCACACTACATAACATTGAAACGACAATGTCTTTGCCAGTATCGAGGGTGACCTGCCACACTACATAACAGCCACAAACGACAATGTCTTTGCCAGTATCGAGGGTGACCTGCCACACTACATAACAGCCACAAACGACAATGTCTTTGCCAGTATCGAGGGTGACCTGCCACACTACATAACAGCTATAAACGACAATGTCTTTGCCAGTATCGAGGGTGACCCGCCACACTACATAACAGCTATAAACGACAATGTCTTTGCCAGTATCGAGGGTGAACCGCCACACTACATAACATTGAAACGACAATGTCTTTGCCAGTATCGAGGGTGACCTGCCACACTACATAACATTGAAACGACAATGTCTTTGCCAGTATCGAGGGTGACCTGCCACACTACATAACATTGAAACGACAATGTCTTTGCCAGTATCGAGGGTGACCTGCCACACTACATAACAGCCACAAACGACAATGTCTTTGCCAGTATCGAGGGTGACCTGCCACACTACATAACAGCCACAAACGACAATGTCTTTGCCAGTATCGAGGGTGAACCGCCACACTATATAACAGCTATAAACGACAATGTCTTTGCCAGTATCGAGGGTGAACCGCCACACTACATAACAGCTACAAACGACAATGTCTTTGCCAGTATCGAGGGTGAACCGCCACACTATATAACAGCTAGAAATGACAATGTCAGAATTAGCTTCCTTGTTTTCATTTTGACACAAAGGAAGAAGATCACAATACACACACACACAAAATCATCACACATAAAAAAAAAAAAAAAGAACACACACACAGATACAGACGCACACACACAAAATCATTACACATTAAACACACACACACACACTCACACACACACACATACACATACACAATGCTATCACTCAGGTTTGTTCCCACGCAATAACAATCACTTGATTACTCTGAATCATTTCACACACAATTCACATCGCCAAGCACACCAGGATATCATCACTATTTTGCAACAAAAAAACAACATAAAAACATCTTCTGCGTAAAAACAGATGTGCATGCATGTGTATGTGTGTGTTTTGTGAGTGTGTGTGTGAATGTGTGTGTGTGTATGTGTGTGTGTTTTGTAAGTGTGTGTGTGTGTTTTGTGAATGTGTGTGTGTGTGTGTGTGTGTGTGTGTGTGTGTGTGTGTGTGTGTGTGTGTTTTGTGTGTGTGTGTGTGTGTGTGTTTTGTGAGTGTGTGTGTGAATGCGTGCGCGTGTGTGTGTGTGTGTTTGTGTGAGTGTGTGTGAGTGTGTGTGTCACAGTGTGTGTGTGCGCGCACACGTGTGTGTGTGTGTGTGTGTGTGCGCGTGTGAATGTGTGAGTGTGTGTGTGTGTGTGTGTGTACAATACAAAGCAAGCTTTACAATTTCAGTGGGCCCGTGCTGTGTGTAATAGCTTCAATGGCCTCAAGGAAAGAAATACTTAAGACAGCAGGAAGTGACATGGTCAGGGCAGATGCATGACACAAAGGATCTGAAGGAAATGACTCCACAGGAAGAAAACAATACCCAACACAACAGTCTTCACTATTAACCCTTTGACTACCACACCCAGTCCACCAGCATTGTCGACCGTGCTAGCAAAGCAAACACTTAACCCTTTTGACTACCGCACTCTAACATCATTGTCGACCGTGCTAGCAAAGCAAACACTTAACCCTTTTGACTACCGCACTCTGTCCGCCAGCATCCTGCATTGTCGACCATGCTAACAAAAACTTAACCCTTTGACTACGGCACTCTGTCCACCAGCATTATTGACCATGCTAGCAAAGCAAACACTTAACCCTTTTGACTACCGGACTCTGTCCGCCAGCTTCCTGCATTGTCGACCATGCTAACAAAAACTTAACCCTTTGACTCCCACACTGTCCACCAGCACTGTCGACCGTGCTAGCAAACACTTAACCCTTTTGACTACCGCACTCTGTCCACCAGCACTGTCGACCGTGCTAGCAAAGCAAACACTTAACCCTTTTGACTACCGCACTCTGTCCGCCAGCATCCTGTATTGTCAACCATGCTAACAAACACTTAACCCTTTGACTCCCACACCCAGTCCACCAGCATTGTCGACCGTGCTAGCAAAGCAAACACTTAACCCTTTTGACTGCCACACTCTGTCCACCAGCATCCTGCATTGTCGACCATTCAAACAAAAAGTTAACCCTTTGACTCCCACACTTTGTCCACCAGTAGTGTCGACCGTGCTAAGCAAAGCAAACACTGAACCCCTTTTTGACTACCGCACTCTGTCCACCAGCATTGTTGACCATGCTAGCAAAACAAACACTTCACCCTTTTGACTACCGCACTCTGTCCACCAGCATTATTGACCGTGCTAGCAAAACAAACACTTCACCCTTTTGACTACCGCACTCTGTCCGCCAGCATCCTGCACTGTTGACCATGGTAGCAAAGCAAAAACTTAACCCTTTGACTCCCTCACCCTATCCACTAGTTCAGTTCATATTACTTATAGCCCAGCCAACTACCAGAGCCATATCAGGGCTAACACCACATCAAAAACGACAACGAGGTTAAGATCAAAGACAACACTTAAAAACCATACTCACTGCTAACCTTACAAGTCTAAAATGCAATTAAGAAGAACATATGTGACCTGTTCTCACGAATGGGGTCACAACTTAATTTTGGGGGGTATAGATATTTATATCACCGGAAAGCAGAAAAAATGCTCTTTCCAATGATGTATAATTCAACTGTCTTAACTGGAAAATCGAGCGAGCTACAGTAATTTAAAGGGAGTGGGTGATGGGACGGCCATTTTGAGAAAAGCAAAGTTAAAGAAGGACAACAAAATTCTCTGCTTTTTCCTTAGCAACCAGTATTCTATCTTCATCAAACTTAGTGAAGTGATAGATAAAGTGGTTCTGCACTACATACTAGCTATTTCGCGAGCTGATTCCAACGGTATGCGATATGCTCAGGCCCTGTACGGTTTCATGGCCTAAATTAAAGCTCAAACACACGCATTTTCACTGAAAAAATCTGCACATTCTCGATGGGTTATCACTTTAAAATGTTATTTTAACACTCTTTCAGCCCAAATTTCACTTTAATCTTTGCCATAATTAATAGATTAATGGTCAGACAATGTGTAGGAACAAAAATCTCAAATCACCCAGATCGACCCTCACCACCTTTTCAGGCCCGTATCTCAGTTCACACGTTGCGACTTGTGACCCCGTTCGCAAGAACCAGTCACATATTGAGACGTAAAATCGTATCAGGTGAAATCTATTGATCTCCTGTAAAAACTGGAAAATTGCATCAGGAGGGACGTCTCAGAAGAGGATCTTGAAGGATTCCGCCGTATAATGCTTATGTCTCACATCGTACAAGTCCCAACAACAGGAAGCTGGTGCATAGGGTGAGGGAGCTGGTGGATAGGGTGAGGGAGCTGGATAGGGTGAGGGAGTCAAAGACATGTTTTTGCAGCTGGTGGATAGGGTGAGGGAGCTGGTGGATAGGGTGAGGGAGTCAAAGACTTTTGCAGCTGGTGGATAGGGTGCGGGAATCAAAGGGCTACAACTGTTAAATAAAATGACAACACTGTATTTCAAAACAAGTCTTTTATCAGTCAGAAAACAATGTTTATGGTCAGTGTTTAGCAACAACACATTGCCCTTTTAAACAATCAAAATATCTGGCAGTGACAAAAAAAGGGATTTAAACATTAAAACAAGTGTATTGCAGCGACACAATTGCCTTTTGAAATAATACAACTAACTATTTTAGCGACGACGAAACAGCCAGCCTTTTAACGCTGCCTTGTCGAAACAATTTAAGTATTTTAGCAATGACAAAACAAACAGCCTTTCAACAATCTGCAATGATAAAAAGCAATAATAATAATAATAATACACAGTCTGTTTAAACCAACACAACAAGTTTACTTTTGAACAAAGAAACTGTCTTTATTGTCTGCACTGCACAACCATCAAAAAAAAACAAAAACAAATTAAAAGTTCCTTTCAAAGTCATGGTCTCAGCGACATATCAAACATAAACAAGATAATGTGATCTTATTTGTATTTTACAACACACACACACACACACACACACACACACACACACACACACACACACACACACACACACACACACAGAGTTTTCATGCTCACTTGCATTCAGTGTTTATATCAAATACACATTTTGGGCGCTATAATATCGAACAGTAAGTATTTGATAAAGAGATTCTCAATTCAGAAATATTTTTCTTTTTTCCCATCTTGAGTAACAAAAACTTCAATAGAGATTATTCAATATCTTTTTCTTTTCCCCCCTTCTTATCTCGCAGAACAAAAATTTAAATGGGAGAGTATTCTAAATCTTTTTTTTTCCCCTTCTTATCTTGCAGAACAAAAATTTAAATGGGAGATTATTCTATCTTTTTCTTTTTCCCTTTCTTATCTCGCAGAACAAAAATTTAAATGGGAGATTATTCTACCTTTTTCCCCTTCTTATCTTGCAGAACAAAAATTTAAATGGGAGAGTATTCATCGACCATAACAGAGGTATTCATCCTTGTGTCTGTCTGTGTACATGTGTCAAGAAATGATAAGAAAGATTCTCTCAACTATTTCTGGATGGATTTTTACCAAATCTGATTCAAAAATGAGAACTGTCAATGAGTACCGCATATTTTGGAATCATGACACTAACATGGAAATCACATGAACAGTTAATTAACCCTTTGACTCCCGCATCTTATTTACCAACTGCAAAAAATTCACTCTTTGATTCCATCACCCCATCCACCAGCTTCCTGAGGAAAGCTGGTGGATTGGGTGAGGGAGTCAAAGGGTGAAGATTCTGCCTTGCTAGCACGGTTGAGAATGCAGGATGCTGGTGGACAGGATGTGGGAGTCAAAAGGTTAAAGTGCCTTTGCTTCCTCAACCCTATCCACAAGCATCCTGCATTGTCAACCATGACAGCAAAGCGAAAACTTAACCCTTTCACTCCATCACTGATGATGACGGATGGTAACAGATAGGGTGGACAGTCAAAGGGTTAACACACAAAAACCAAGACAGGTGCAAATTTTTGGCAACCTGGTTGAACCTACTCATAATGAGTTATGATGTCGATCCACTGAATTTTTTTTTTCCCACCTGGTACGTTGAATTTCAGGATAAAGCGTTTGAGCAAAACTGTAGATCTTATCAAGCAAAAGCAACAATCAAGTTGACACATTTCCCTGCAAAACCCAATGTCTCTATATTACAGCTGTTACTTTATCACAGACATTTTAAGTAGCGTCTTTTTCTTTTTTAAACTCAAATTCGAACAAGAAAAAAATGCAGCATTTTCACTTGGTTTTAAGTAGCAGTGAAACTGAAAGGTTTGAAGCTTTAGTCAGAATGACAATCACTCCATGTTTACACTAATTCACACAAAGACACGTACAAAATATGCAAAATTGGTAGTAGCATCAACACCATCCCTTATACCAAAAATATACATAAGGTAAGTTATGTACAAAAGCTGCAGGTATATCACAGTTCGTTCATCCCAAATCCTTCCTTCCTTTTTTTTCCCCCCTCTTTTGTTTACAATTATACTCTGCTGCAACAGTTCAGTGACACAAACCAGAAATCACTGAACTAATGATGTATCACGGCTGTTTAAGGGTGATCACTTAGTTTCGTCCCGCAGCGGCAGCTGTAGCAGCGCGAAGCCCACTGAGTGCTGCCCTGACCTAGAAATACGAGCTCGTAGCTCCGCCTTGTTACCGGCGATCTCGCTACGCCGTATAAGCGCAGTAGTAACTATTACAAACAAGTAACTTCAGTTTTCCACTAATTTTCTCAAGAGCTTTGTTTGTATTGGTCTGTAATGTGCATCATTAATAAGATGAGATTTTTCTCTATAAAATGATATGTAACTCAACATGTTACGTGCATGTAAGTGTCTAACTAAACACACAGAGAAGAAAGAGAATGAAAGACGGTGTTGACATGATTTTCAATCTTCGACCGTGAAATGATCAATGTTCCAACGCCGGTAAAATCCAAATGCCAGTTCTCGAATGAAAGTAAAGGCACACATTAGAAGAATCATGTTGTCTGTAGAGGACGGCTGTTTTTCATTTTTCATGTTTCGCAGCTTAGGGGCCACATATAGCGTGTCGTAATAACACATGTGACAGCTAAGGTAAACAGGGATGCCGCTGAGGCGGTTGATGGTTACTGGTTCTGGCAGCTCATTAATCTTTAGAGTCTTCAGTGAATGTTGGTATCATTTCAGTCCTCTGGATAACGCTTACCACGTACTCACTGTGGCAGAATTCCTTTGTGCTTGATAATTGTGTATAGTGTTGCCTTGGACATTTTCGTTTGAAATATCAGTGTACTGAGACGACCAGAGTCAGGTTTTTCATGTTGTAGTCGTTGATTATCTCTGTTTATTTTCTTTTGTTTTTGTTGTTGTGTGTGTAGTGTGTGTGTGTGTGTGTGTGGTTTGTTTGTTGTGTGTGTGTGTGTGTGTGTGTGTGTGTGTGTGTGTGTGTGTGTGTGTGTGTGTGTGTGTGTGTGTGTGTGCATATTTCATGAGCGAGACAATTAATAAGGGCCCAAAGACATTAAGCGAAGTGCAAAGTATTCCTCTCTCTCTCTCTCTCTGTCTGTCTGCCTGTCTGTCTGCCTGTCTGTCTATCTGTCTGTCTGCTTGTATGTTTAAGTGTATGCATTTCATGAATGAAATAAGTAATTAAAGACTTTTGAGTATTATTATCATTGTTAAGCAAAATACATAGTATTCTTGTGCGTGTGTTTGTTTTTGTTTGTTTGTTTGTGTGTGTGTGTGTGTGTGTGTGTGTGTGTGTGTGTGTGTGTGTGTGTGTGTGTGTGTGTGTGGAGAGAGAGAGAGTGACAGACAGGCAGACAGAAAGATTTCAGTGTAGTTAAGTGGGTATGATATTCAGGAGTTTTTATTTCTTTTTAATACCAGTGAACCTAAAGTTCTCGTAAATGTATTAAGTTTTCTCTCCCTCCCCCCCCCCCCCTTCTCTCTCTCTATCGCTGTGTCTTTCCATTTTTTTAATGAATGGTCGTCTCAGTATTGTGATCCCAATCTTGACTCTTGTACGGACATGTGTGTATACGTTCCTACTATGGCAGTAAGGAGATTGCAGTATACAAGACTATCAGTGAAATGTTGGTGCTAGTGTGAAGGATAATGGAGTCTATGCCGTTATCAGTGATCTCGATTTACCCACCGCTACCTCCACAAGAAGCCAAAAAAGATCCGTCTGGTAAGTCAGTCTGTTAAAACATACTTTACTCTTCCTCTGTATGTGTTTCTTTCTGCTGTAATAACTGGTGAACTCTTGTTTTCGTTGTTGAAAGTTGGCTTATTTTTCTCATGAAACAGTGAAGGCGCGATATTTTCAGAATCGTTCTCCTCCTTTTCTGTGTAATCCCGTTACGCATTATGGCAACAAACCAGTTCGTGTTTGATATCTATGTGTAGGGGAGAGAGTCTACTTTTCAGTAAGATTGATAATTTCATATATGGCCAAATGACCAAAACAGTATTGCCGGAAATGTAGAAACAGTAGTAATCACGGCACACAAAGGCAGCCACACAGTACCGCTTGCCTACTGATGACTCACAGCTCAAAACCACTGACGGGCCGTGTAGCGCAGCGGGTAAGCAGGAAAACACGCCTCTCGCGTGCGAATCGCTGACACCGTGTCCGAAAACTAAGTGATCGCCCGGCGGCCGGTTTTAACAGCCGTGGCATACATATTCTGGTCAAACGGTTATAATCTAAATCTAATTTACCATTGATGAAAAATAATTGCACCAATAACTTTTTTGACCATGGGTTGACTAGATGTGCATTAGAGGATCAAAATAAAACCCAAAAATATGTAAATAAATGAATAAACGAAAGAATTAATGAAAAGATAAACAAACAAAAACAACAATGCTGGCTATGAGTATGAGGACACTGTCCATAACTGCTTTTCATTCAAATAATATCCTCATAGATTTTAACATCTTTTCAACTTCACGTTATTACTTCATGGTACACAAATCCCAGATACTTTAGTTGGCTACTTTCTGCCGGCTATTAATAGCGTGCCCCTTCCCTTCCACTCCCCACCCCTTTTCACCCCTCCCTTTATCACTAGTGCGGGAGCACAAAGACGCGCTACACTGACGGACTTTGGTCGACCCTGCCTGGCTAAAAATAGCACACGCAGGCGACGCCGGCTCGCAACTAAAGGGTGGCAGAATGGCTGGGAAAATGCAGCCGTGTACTTATTTTTATATAATCCTTTTGTTAATGAAAAAAAAACCCCACACACAAATACATAAAAAGAGAATCAGAATGCCTGTTTAATATAACAAAACAAGACAGGCACAAAACGAAATAAGATAAAACAAAACAGAAGACACATGAAGATTTCTTAATCTTGGCCCTCTAAGGTAATCCTCCATTATGTGATCATTCCCTATTTCATCTTCTTCCTTTTTCATGACAAAATTTTAACACATTTTTTAAAGCACACACACACCCATTTACAAGAATTCTTGTCTGACACTAAAACAACAACAACAACAAAGAAAGAAAGTGAAAAAAAAAAAAAAAGAAAAGAAAAGCAA
The DNA here is from genome assembly GCA_030674185.1 of Monoplex corrugatus. Classification (NCBI taxonomy): domain Eukaryota; kingdom Metazoa; phylum Mollusca; class Gastropoda; order Littorinimorpha; family Ranellidae; genus Monoplex; species Monoplex corrugatus. Next base: position 3,558,409 of record JAPXFY010000025.1, on the reverse strand, counting down.
TCAAAATAGACTCAAATTAAAGCATTTTAATCTCACAAATGGTTGTCTACCAACCAGTAGGGGTTCATCTCTTATTTCTGCTGAGAAACGGATAGAAAGAAAACGAGGAAGATGAAACTAACTGGAATTGTAAAACTGTACAATACTGTGGAAGTTTAGCACAGTTACTCCCCTTATTTTACCCTGTAAACATTCACTTTTCAAAATGTGTACATTCACAATCCCATGTTGATAAAAGCATAAACTGATACACGAACGTGTAATTCCTCATCAATGAAAAAAAAAAATTCAAACGAAAGAAATGGTACATTTTGACATGGTACAGTATACGAAGCCAAAACTACGAGTATGGTACAGCTACCAATTTCACTACCAAACATTACATATACCCGAAATGTCTTGAACTAATAATGCAAACTGACCTGTAAACACTATAGCCTCAATCTAACAAAGGAAAACTTTCTGCACATGCCAGAAACAAAGCTGAGACAAAGAGGATACAGCCTCAAACTAACAAAGGAAAACTTTCTGCACATGCCAGAAATAAAAGCTGAGACAAAGAGTATATATCATCATAATTATACATACTGAATCAAAACCCAATGATTTCTACACCCCAAAAAACGTCATAAGCTCACACAAGAAAACCTTGGGTCACCAGAGGGAGAAACAGAATTAAAGACAAAGCCCAAAGATTGATACAAAATTCATCGTCCCCGATCCTCCGTGAAGTGTCGAGCTAAGGCAAAGTGTCTGGTCCATATGTCGATGCGTAGGAGTCTGTGTTATCACTCAAGTCTTTTCCCCGTCACGTGTTTAATGAACAGAGGGTCCTGGGGGAGGAGGGTTATTGGAGTTATCACCCTGCAACAATACAAACAGAGCAATGTCATTCTCACATATTTCTTTATATTATGATCGAATAAAAACACGAAAACACCCATTTTTTTTTTATCTTTCGTAGCTTTCGGAACTCTGATGCTCCTTCTTCAGCAGGCATGTTTATTTGCTACAGATGTCAATAGCTGGGGTCACGGCATTCCTACACTCTAGAAACAGTACACACAAAAAGTAACAGGATTTTCTAATGGTCACGACACATTGTGTTAAAGTTTCAGTTTTTTTCCTGAGTAATCAGTCCACACCGTACTGCTGTTCTCTACCAAGAACGATAACAGTTCAGACTCAAAGCTGACTACGTACTCAAAGGTCGAGAAGCACCTTTGTGAACAGATTTCATAGTCAGCTGCCTACTTGAATAGTGGAGACACTCCCGGTGTCTGGTATTCATGGCACACGAGAGTGAGAGAGGGAGGGAGAGAGGGAGGGAGGGAGGGAGGTTGGTGCTGGGTTGAAGAGAGGGGAGAGGGAGAGAGGCTGAGGAGAGAGGGATGGAGAGAGGGAGGGAAGGAGGGATAGTGGGAAAGAGGGAGAGAGGCAGGGGAGAGAGAGAGAGAGATAGAGAGGGAGGCAACTGAGATATTCAGAACAAGTGAGTGTTTTTTGACAAGAAATGTCGTCTTTCCTCCAAGTCCTCCAGGTATGCAGCAGGGCCACTACTGGTATAGGAAGACGAGAGACATACTTTCTTTATATTCATATATATACAAATTCAACTCCACAATACTGAAATCTAAGACATAAGCCTGTTACTGTTATTTTTGTTTAAAGCCCAGCTGATTACGTACAGCCATATCAGGGCTATAACCGTTTCAAAACATACACAATATTTCAACACGGAAAAAAAAAAGGAAAAGAAAACTAACTACACATATCAATGCATTCGTGCACATAATCTAAGGAGATGCCCCTGGCAATGACCACTTCGCCCAATTATCGAACAGAGGATTTAGAAAACATACCTGAATACAAATTTAAACATGAGTAAGGACACTAAAACATACATGAAAACGGGCCTAAACTACCTAAAGTTGCTTCTGCATAATCTCATTTCCCTAGAGCCAAAAATGCACTTATTTCATGTACCCCATTATCAATCCTAAGAGAGAGTAAGGGAGACTTTATCAAGCACATACAGGTGAATGGACCAGCAAGGCAGAAACTGATAGGAAGAAATGACAGGTTCAGGACTGAATTATTTTCAGTACCAACGGACGGCAGAAACTGAGATTTTCACTAAAATAATGTAAGCCTCCTGATTCAGTCAAGATTTTCTCATGTGCTGCGGCATCTGTGGCTGAATGCAAAATTCCCCTTCACACACACACACACACACACACACACACACACACTCGCTCACACACACACACACACATTCACTCACATACACACTCGCTCATACACACACACACTCGCTCACACACACACACACACACACACACACACACACACACACACACACACACACATACATACTCACACACACACATACACACACTCATTCAAACACAGTCACTCAAACACACACACACACACACTCACTCAAACACACCCACACTCGCTCGTGTACACACACACAATCGCTTACACACACACTCGCTCACACACACACACACACACACACACACGCATACACACACACACACACACACACACACACACACACACACACTCGCTCAAACACACACACACACACACACTCAAACACACACACACACTCAAACACACACACACACACTCAAACACAAACTCAAACAAACTCATTCAAACACACACACACACACACACACACACAAACACACACACACACACACACTCAAACACACAAGCCCAGTGAATTACACATGAACAGTTAAGTGGGATAATTGAACAGATCACAGTCAAACACAATTTTGCAGCTGGACTGTCGGGACAGGGCTCCGGGTGCAACAACCACAAGCAATACATGATTGCTGGCGTCATGTGATATTACAAGCAATTACACCAGACACAACTGACATTATAATAGCAGATTGATTCACGTTGCGGTGTCCACCCTTTTTCTTACCACCTATACATCAGTGTATAAATACGACAGTAAACAGAAAGACTGGTACTTCACAATCAAGGTTTAAAATCAGTATTATTGTAGTATGTTCCAGTTTAAGTATCTCAAGATAGTGCCTTTGTGCTTGGAACAAATTCCATAAGCACCGATACCACGTGATAGAAAAGATGCAAAATGATCATGGCAAAAGCCTTAAACCTGCACATAAATCCTGTGTGTTGGTAAGCCACTGATGCCATGTGATGGAGAAGATCCAAAACGATCATGGCACAAGCCTTAAGCCTGCACATATACCCTGTGTGTTGGTAAGCCACTGATGCCATGTGATGGAGAAGATCCAAAACGATCATGGCCACAAGCCTTAAGCCTGCACGTAAACCCTATGTGTTGACAAGCTACTGATGCCATATGATGAAGAAGATCCAAAACAGTCATGGTACAAGCTTTAACTCAATCGAGTCACAGTCTTCAGGGTCATTCTGCCCCCTCAATTCGGAGGATTTTTAGCACATTTTAAAAAAATATAGAAAAACAACCAAATAAAGTAGACAAACAAAGTAAAGTGATACAGAAAGATCAGGATTAGATCTTTACAAATAATCTTACTTTATTTATGATATTCCGTGTACTTGTAAATGATGAGGTATCCAAATAGGTATCCAAAGGGGGTAATTTTTTTTTTTTTTGATGGATATGAACACACACTGTGAAACAGTTTTAGATGAAGTCCAGAACATGATTTCGATGCCATGGATGTTTCAAATCACAAGATTACTGGTAGTTGTCACTTTTTGCGTACAGTTGCTGCAGAGCACAAAATATTTACAGAATTGTAAGGTTCGACTTGCTTTCCTTGACGCCATTTGCGAAATTCGCATGTCGCGGGTAGCGCTGAAAAAAGGCTACTGTTGTCTTTGTTTCACATTGCCACAAACGGTCTAAGGTAAATAAATGCTGTAAACATACCCTAGTTTAGGTTCCCAGTGAGTTTTCCTTATAACTGACGCTTCTGACGTAAAAAGAAACAACAAATGTCCGCCGTCGATAAATCGACGTCACGTACCCAAGCAGTAAACGGAAGTGACGGAGATATTCTTCCGGCACGAAGCGACTGAGTTAAGCCTGCGCATAAACTCATAAGCTGGCCAGGTCCTGAGGTCCTACGTCATCATCATCATTGTGTGCCCTGCCACATGGCATTGGCGATCATGGTCCTTCATACAACTCTATCCTTTGTCAGTGTATGGATGTAAAGCATGAACAGTCAGCAAACAAAGCCACAACAAGATTGAGGCAGCTGAAATGTGGTTTCTAAGAACAACGTCAATAGTTCCATGGACAGCAAAGAAAACAAACGAGGCAGTCTTGAAAGAGGAAAACAAAGAGAACCTTAATCAAGAAGATGGGAAAAGAAGAGCAACATTTATAGGACATTTTATGAGGCAACAGAAATTAGAGTACCTACTCACAACAGGAAAGCTGGAGAGAAAAAGAGCACCAGGCAGACTCAAGGAGAAACTACTGGACAGACTCACGGAAAGGATGAAGACAGCCAGGGCAGGAGAAGTATTTGAATTGAAGTGACAAAAGACAGATTCATATGAAGGGCCATGATCATCAACGCCATGCGGCAGGGCACATGACGACGATCCCCCACATCAGTTCTTAAGACTGACCCATTGGAACTTACCCCTGAGGAGGACGGCTTGCTGTCACCGCGGTCACGCAGACTGCGTGGACGCAGGAGGAACAGGGCGGTGGCTACCACCAGCCAGCCTATCATCATCATCATCATCATGCTGCCATTGCCGTTGGGAGAGCTGGGCCCTGACACTGTGAACAGAATACCATAACATACAATAACTGATTAACCTTTTTGACTCCCACACTCTATCCACCAACTGCAAAAACTTAACCCTTCGACTCCCTTACCCTAAGCTGGTGGACAGGGTAAGTGAGTCTGATTTAAGTTTTGGCTTTGCTAGTATGGTTGACAGTGCAGGATGCTGATGGAAACGGTGCAGGAGTCAAAGGGTTAATGTACTGTACTGTGGGCCTGTTAGGCACAGCAGTCCAATGAATGGGACCACATAGAAAAAGTTTTGAGAAAGACTCAAAGATGCACTCCATTAACCCTTTGACTCCTGCACCCCAACCATCAGCATCCTGCATTGTCAACCATGCTAGCAAAGCAAAATCTTAACCATTTGACTCCTTCACCCTATCCACCAGCTTCCTTCTGAAAGCTGGTGGATAGGACAAGGGAGTCAAAGGGTTAAGTTTTTGCGGTTGGTGGATAGGATGCAGGAGTCAAAGGGTTAAAGTGGCCATCAACGCCCATCTTAGCATGCTGTTGTTATCTTAACTCAAGTTTTACTCCCACACCCTATCCACCAACAGCAAAAATTTAACCCTTTGACTCCTGCAGGAAGCTGGTGGATAGGGTGAGGGAGTCAAAGGGTTAAATGCACCATGCGGCCATCTAATTCTCTACTTGTCAAAGCAGCATGTAGCTATGGCACTAGCTGTACAAGGCCAGTGCACAGCCGTCTAAGTCTAGTTGGGGAAGCAGCAATCAAAGGACCATTAACCCTTTGACTCCCACACCCTATCCACCAACTGCAAAAAATTAGCCCCTTGATTCCCTCACCCTATCCAGCAACTTCCGGCAGGAAGCTGGTGGACAGGGTAAGAGAGTCAAAGGGTTTCAGTTTTTGTTTTGCTAGCATGGTTGACAATGCAGGATGCTGTTGGACAGGGTGCAGGAGTCAAAGGGTAGGGTAATGGCAACAGGTAAACTTAAAACATTATAAATACGATACCATAAGGCACAAGTTTTCAATTTGCAGGGCTTAAAACAGGAGGAGGAAAAAACCACTGAAACTAGGGGGGTCCGGGGGCAAATCAGGGGCCATAACTTGCGCGCTGTTGCTATGAACGCTTGCAAGCCGATCACGGATGCCTTGCTCCTTTCGGGTTTTTTTTTTTTTTTTTTTTTTTTTGACAAACCGAAATCGCTGAATTCTGCCCAGACGCGGAACGTTTTAAGCCCTGAATTTGTGAACGAGATGGTGAGGGATACGACACGAGAAAGAACAAAATGATGGAAAACTAGGGACCGACAAACACTGACAATTGAGCTGTAAGACAGGAACAGGAGAGAAGAAACATCAGACAAGTTACAGAAGAAAAAGACAAAAGGGAAACAACAACACGGAAAAGACAATACTCACAATCGTCTGTGAGGCAGCCTGAATCTGTGCAAGAATTCTGAGAACTCCTCAACTGAAACAAAAGACCAGCACAAATACATATACAATCAAAATTCTGATATGGCATTTAATCACATACAACATAAAAAAAAAAAAAATTATATGTTTATTTGCAAATCAGCTGCATGCGAACAAGAAAATTTGGTCATGGCCAACCTGGGTACGGTCTGCAACATCAACATATCTTACCATACATGTACATCAGGAGGATGCAGGCTAGACAAACTCACACACCTTCCTGGACTTGTCGACGACACTTTCACTAAACAACATGAATACCACAAATGTTGACAACTTCATCAAAAAAAAAAAAATCACTTCCATATACCCAAGTATTCAGTTCACCCGTAAGCAGGGGAGAAGGACACTTTTCTTGAGCATTTGAAACGACCAGGTTGAGCTTCTACAGAAACACACACACACACACACACACACACACACACACACACACACACGCACGCACCACACACACACATACAAAACGAAACACACACAAAGACACAGACAAAAGACACAAAGACACAAAAAACGAAAAATGAAACATGAAAACACACAACACACACACACACACACACATACACACACACACAATGAAAAACAAAAAACGAAACACACACAATACACAAAACAAAAAACGAAAAACACGACACACCACACACACACACACACACACACACACACACACTTCAGAGTGGGAATTCTGCATCAAAACCACCATAAATCTACACATGACCAATAGTCAGAATCCCTTTCTATGGAGCTGACAAGTTCATCATAGAAACATCGGACAGGGGAACAAAGAAATATGTGAAAAAAAGCTTGTAATGTATGAAACTCAGCAACTGACTGACAAAAAGGATCACTTCGTTTTAAAACTAACTGGAGATTGTAAGTAAAACACAATGGATCAGGTTGTTCATACAGGCAATCCATTCAAGCAACAATGTGTTTCAAGGAAAAAAATGCCGGGGGTCCAAAAGCTGAAGCATTTTAGTCTAGTAAATGGAAATTTAACCCCCTCTGGTGAAAGATAAATCAAATATTTTAATAAAATAATTTTTAAAAAAAGGGCACGAGCATTGTTAACAATGAACAAAACATGCAACTTTTCCTCACTCTCTTCTGCCTCACCTGACAAACGACAATTTTCGTTTGATGTCCTGAGCCTGTCGCTGTGCTACTTTTCTTTCAGGTGATCAACCAGTGCTCGTTTACCGCCGGACTTTCCGAGCGGCAAAGTTTGCAATATGCTTTACCGGCGATCTTCAGTTTCTTGAAGAAACGAGTGAACTTATTGCCATCGTACACTTCCTGCAGCCAGTCCCATTTCCAGTGATTTTTGAGGCCTTCATCGACAAATGGAGGATGCGCAAATCTCGCGGTCAGTTGCAAAAGTAAAACCGCGCATGTGCTTATGGCTTGTTTTGAATAGTTTCGGTGATCCCAGTCCCGGTTCTCCATACTTTCAAGGAGTTTTTTGTTGTTGTTGTTGTTTTTTCTCCCTTTCACGGATTTCCGCGAATTCGCGGACATTTGGATTGCCTGTCATATCAACTTTGCTTTCTTGGACACTCGGGTCCATATCCTTGAAGATAACATGAGCAAAACAAGCTTCTACAGAATACCAACACACACTGATACTGATAGTGATACAAATCAGCATCAGAATTTTGAACAACCATCTACAACACAAACAACAAAATGTTCAATGGTTTGAACCCTTTTCTACTGAGCTGACAAGTTTACCCCAGAAACAGGACAAGGGGAAAAACACGAATGTGAAAGAAGTTCAATGTAGACACGCACACGCATGCAAACATAGCACACGCACACACTCACACACGCACACATAACACACACACACACACACACATTCTTACAAACACACACACACACACACAGCAACGCACACACACACGTACACACACACACACACACATGTACGCAAGCACACACACGCAGCAATATATAAACACAGTATGCCTCTTTATTCATATAGAAAAATCTGTTAATCTTTCTTCATTACATAAGTCAGTGTTTAAATTTTAATATTCTGTGGTTTCTTATGTATCTTTTTACTTGTATAGCTTTAATGTTTGTTGTTATCTTATTGTGTATGTAATTGTGAACATTTTTTATCACCTTTTGCCTTTCTTGCGAAATGTAAAGCGCTGGTGAGCATGTTTTTATATGGAATATGCGCTATACATATAAACATTATTATTATTATTATTATTAATTCAGTAAACACTAAATGACTGACTCAAAGAAGTGTCACTTTGTTTTAAAACTAATGGTTGTTTGCAAATAAAACACAATGGATAAGACTGTTCATATTAACTTCAGTTCTTTGGCCTCTATGACCAGAACTGCTAAATAAAGTTAGTGACATAATTTTTTTAATAAATCATACTTTAAGAGTTATCATGTTTTAGGTTTTTCAATAAATCATACTTAAGGAGATATATTATAGACTTTTTCAATGAATCACACGTAACAAATTTTGTTCATATTAACCCTTTGATTCCCGCACCCTATCTACCAACTGCAAAAACTTAACTTTTGACTCCTCACCCTATCCACCAGCTTCCTGCAGGTAGCTAGTGGATAGGGTGAGGGATTCAGAGGGTTAAGTTTTTGCTTTGCTAGCATGGTTGACAATGCAAGATGCTGGTGGACAGGGTGCGGGAGTCAAAGGGTTAAGTTCAGTTCTCTGACCTGTAGGATCAGAACTGCTAAATAAAATTAGTGACATAATATAATTTTTCAATAAATCATATTTAAAGTTAAACAGGTATCAGGTTTTAGATTTTCAATAAATCATACTTAAGGAGTTATATTATTACACTATATTTACAGACTTCAATTATTAAGGAGTTAATATTATAGATTCAGCTAATGTAAATTTATGTGTACGCTTATTTACACATCATAAGGATGTACTGTATGCATCAACTGCATGCACATAATATACATTCTGATGATGATCTATAGCATTAACTGCATGCACATAATTATGATAATATACATTCTGATGATGATCTATAGCATTAACTGCATGCACATAATTATGATAATATACATTCTGATGAAAATCTATCTCAAACTGGCAACTACTGCCAGGAAAACATGACTTAAATTCATATAAATTGCCTGTGCAACCACTCATGACTGATCTGTGAAAACATTGGAAGTATTTACACTGAGTAAAATTCAATCATCAAAATTCTTAAAACCAGTGCCAGAAAAACACACAATCAGAACACGTATCTAACCCTTCGACCCCTGCACTCTATCCGCCAACTGCAAAAACTTAACCCTTTGACTCCTTCACCCTATCCACCAACCTCCTGCAGGAAACTGGTGGATAGGGTAAGAGATTCAAAGGGTTAAGTTTTTGCTTTGCTGGCACGGTTGGCAATGCAGGATGCAGGTGGACAGGGTGCTGGAGCCAAAGGGTTAATATAACAGGACAGATGCAAATTTTCGGCCAACTGGTGTTTCCTTGAGCAGGAGAAAAGGACCTGCACTACCCAAACAACTAAATTATTTCAATAACACCAAATCTTACAGGTCCAACAAACTGCACTACCCAAACAACTAAATTATTTCAATAACACCAAATCTTACAGGTCCAACAAACTGCACTACCCAAACAACTAAATCATTCCAATAACACCAAATCTTACAGGTCCAACAAATTGCACTACCCAAACAACTAAATCATTCCAATAACACCAAATCTTACAGGTCCAATGACCTGCACTACCCAAACAACTAAATTATTTCAATAACACCAAATCTTACGGGTCCAATGACCTGCACTACCCAAACAACTAAATTATTTCAATAACACCAAATCTTACAGGTCCAATGACCTGCACTACCCAAACAACTAAATTATTTCAATAACACCAAATCTTACAGGTCCAACAAACTGCACTACCCAAACAACTAAATCATTCCAATAACACCAAATCTTACAGGTCCAACAAATTGCACTACCCAAACAACTAAATCATTCCAATAACACCAAATCTTACAGGTCCAATGACCTGCACTACCAAACAACTAAATTATTTCAATAACACCAAATCTTACGGGTCCAATGACCTGCACTACCCAAACAACTAAATTATTTCAATAACACCAAATCTTACAGGTCCAATGACCTGCACTACCCAAACAACTAAATTATTTCAATAACACCAAATCTTACAGGTCCAATGACCTGCACTACCCAAACAACTAAATTATTTCAATAACACCAAATCTTACAGGTCCAATGACCTGCACTACCCAAACAACTAAATTATTTCAATAATACCAAAGAGGTCCAATGACCTGCACTACCCACACAACTAAATCATTTCGTTAACACCAAATCTTGAAGGTCCAACATAGAAAGAGCAGTAGTTGTTTTTTGGCTTAGAACAAAAAGTCAACAGGAATGAAACTAAAATCACTTACCAAGTTGATAAGGCGCTGCATGGCGCTCTCGTGATTCCAGACACACTCACAGGGGTCGAAGTTAGACATTTTGATTTTCTGCAGACAAAGAAGAAAAAACAGATTAAAGTTTAAACTGTTGTTACATGCACACTCTTTCACTTTTTTTCAGTCAACTGTGCTCTCACACACATTAACCCTTTGATTTCCACAACCTATCCACCACTGCAAAAATTTAACCCTTTGACTCCCTCACCCTATCCACCAGCTTCCTGCAGGAAGCTGATGGGTAGAATGAGGGAGTCAAAGGGTTAAGGTTTTGCTTTGCTATTACTGACGATGATACAGGATGCTAGTACTGTAGTAGAAAGGGTGAGAGAGTCAAAGGGTTATAATACAAAACACATAAAAATGACAGGTGATGAAGACTTCCACATCATGATTGTACTTGTAACTGTACAATTTCATTGACTCCCACACCCTATCCACCAACTGCAAAAAACTTGACCCATGGACTCCTTCACCCTGCAGGACGCTGGTGGACAGGGTGAGAGAGTCAAAAGGTTAAGTTTTTGTTTTGCTAACATAGTTGACAATGCAGGACGCTGGTGGACAGGGTGAGGGAGTCAAAGAGCTACATTTTTGCTTTGCTAGCATGGTTGACAATGCAGGATGTTGGTGGACAGGGTGCAGGAGTCAAAGGGCTACATGTTTGCTTTGCTAGCATGGTTGACAATGCAGGATCTGGTGGACAGGGTGAGGGAGTCAAAGGGCTACATTTTTGCTTTGCTAGCATGGTTGACAATGCAGGATGCTGGTGGACAGGGTGCAGGAGTCAAAGGGTTAAGTTTTTGCTTTGCTAGTATAGTTAACAATGTAGAATGCCGGTGGGCAGGGTGCAGAAGTCAACAAAGGGTTTTACTGTAGGCCTACACATTATACTGGATGAAGTAGCGATTCTGGTAGCATTCCATTCCGCCTTGTACAAATGTCAACTGGCAAGTTACAAGATTTACAAGCTCCAACTCCTCTAACACTGGTGACAGCTCAGTAAGCTCAGTGGTGTGGTGTGTCACTGTACTGTGTGTGTGTGTGGATGAGGGGTGGGGGGGTAGAAGGGAAGGGGGGAGAGTAGAAAGATTGTGGGATTGTGTGAATGAAAGAGATGTGGAGAACATTCTCATTCTGGCCCGGTTTTCTTTTTCCACATCCTCTGTCACGTCTGTGTGTGTTGTGTGTGGTGTGTGTGTGTGGGGTGGTGTGTTGTGTGTGTGTGTGTGTGTTGTATGTGTGTGTGTGCATGCGTGTGTGTGTGTGTGTGTGTGTGTGTGTGTGTGTGTGTGTGTGTGTGTGTTGTGTGTGTGTGTGTACTGTGTGTGTGTGTGTGTTGTGTGTTGTGTGTGTGTGTGTACATTGTGTGTTGTGTGTGTACACTGTGTGTGTGTGTGTGTGTGTATGTGTACATTGTGTGTGATGTGTGTGTGTGTGTGTGTGTGTGTATGTGTGTGTGTGTGTACACTTGTGTGTGTGTGTGCATGTATGTGTGTGTTGTGTACATTGTGTGTGTATGTGTGTGTACATTGTGTGTGTGTGTGTTGTGTTGTGGTGTGTGTGTGTGTGTGTGTATGTGTACATTGTGTGTGTGTGTGTGTGTGTGTGTGTGTGTGTATGTGTGTGTGTACATTGTGTCATGTGTGTGTGTGTGTACACTGTGTGTGTGTGTGTACATTGTGTCATGTGTGTGTGTGTACATTGTGTTGTGTGTACATTGTGTCATGTGTGTGTGTGTACATTGTGTCATGTGTGAGTGTGTACATTGTGTGTCACTGTGTGTGTGTACATTGTGTCATGTGTGTGTGTGTACACTGTGTGTGTGTGTGTACATTGTGTCATGTGTGAGTGTGTACATTGTGTGTCACTGTGTGTGTGTACATTGTGTCATGTGTGAGTGTGTACATTGTGTGTGTGTGTACATTGTGTCATGTGTGAGTGTGTACATTGTGTGTTGTGTGTACATTGTGTCATGTGTGTGTGTGTGTACATTGTGTGTCACTGTGTGTGTGTACATTATGTCATGTGTGTGTGTGTACATTGTGTCATGTGTGAGTGTGTACATTGTGTGTGTGTGTACATTGTGTCATGTGTGAGTGTGTACATTGTGTGTCACTGTGTGTGTGTACATTATGTCATGTGTGTGTGTGTACATTGTGTCATGTGTGAGTGTGTACATTGTGTCATGTGTGTGTGTGTACATTGTGTGTGTGTGTACATTGTGTCATGTGTGAGTGTGTACATTGTGTGTCACTGTGTGTGTGTACATTATGTCATGTGTGTGTGTGTACACTGTGTGTGTGTGTGTACATTGTCATGTGTGTGTGTGTACATTGTGTGTGTGTGTGTACATTGTGTCATGTGTGTGTGTGTACATTGTGTGTGTGTGTACATTGTGTCATGTGTGAGTGTGTACATTGTGTCACTGTGTGTGTGTACATTATGTCATGTGTGTGTGTGTGTGTGTGTACATTGTGTCATGTGTGTGTGTACACTGTGTGTGTGTGTGTACATTGTGTGTGTCACTGTGTCAGTGTGTGCATGGATAGATGTGTGTGTGTGTGTGTGTGTGTGTGTGTGTGTGTGTGTGTGTGTGCGTGTGTGCGTGCGTGCGTGTGCGTGCGTGCGTGCATGCGTGCGTGCGCATGCGTGTGTGTGTGCATGCACGCGCGCGTGTGTGTGTCCTGAAATATGCCTTTTAGGATGTGTGCAATGTTTCCCCAAAAAGACAAGTAGACATAATATCAATAATATACGCTTGTGGCATAATGCACTGATTTCTTTAAAAAAAACTTTTTTATTATCCAGCAACCAATGGAGAAAAGTAAGCAAGGAAGTAATGTCACAGTTGCTGCCATTGCTGTTGCTGATGAGTGGTGGCGGCTGTATTTTTTGGTTTGCATTATTTATGTGACCAAACATAGCTCCACCTGGCTCAGTGGCTGGTTTGTTTTTTGTTTTCCATCTGTGAATGAAATTCAAATACTTAAAAAAAGAAAAAAAAGTGGTGGGGAGGTAGGTTTTGACAGGCAAGGCCTACATCTCAGTCCTAATGATATCTTTGCAGAAATGCCTATTCTGTGCTCTGATGCAATGAAAACAGAACAGAATAACATTAAGCTGCATCTATTTTTGGCCCAGTTTTGGTCTAGATTAAAAAGTATACACCAGTAGCAGGGCTCAACTAAAGATGGAAAAGTGTTAACACTTATGCTTGATGTTAACTTGGGTCAGCTTACTTAATCGTCAATGTCACGACTGGATTCAATGTCAGGACTGGGAAAAGACAAGGCTTAACCTTTAAACCTTCAACAGCAGTATTGCTAATTGCTGAGACTTCATTCTATTTCTACTGCTGGGACTGTGTTCTATCTTTTGTGACCTTTACATTCATGATATAACTCAGCCCACTTTTTCACTTCTACATCAACCTAAGTCTGGTTAGTTTACATAACATGCTACCCTGCCTGAAATAGCTGAAAATAAACGTGCATATATCCACAGTGCACAGGCCTAAAAAACACAAGATTGTAAATCATCAATCTTAACCCTTCGACTCCCGCACCCTGTCCATCAGCATCCTGTATTGTCATCCATGCTAGCAAAGCAAAAACCTAACCCCTTGACTCCCTCATCCTATCCAGGGTGCTGGTGGATAGGGCGAGGGAATCAGAGGGTTAAGTTTTTGCAGTTGGCGGATTGGGTGCAGGAGTCAAAGGATTAATGTTATACCCTTTAAAATGCAACGATCTAATTTTTCATCAAGAAATAACCAACAATAACGCCAACAACAGCAAACTGAGATACGACCACTGCCCGATCACACCTACTATATCTTGTCTTTGGTACCGAGTCTTGAAAATTATTACTGGTAGTATCGGTCTCTCCCGCGTCCCGACGACCCATTAACAGAGAAAATTTGTGCAGTTTAGCCCGGCTTTCGCCAATACTACAAGTCTGCGTATGGTCACTAGACGCCCTATTATTTGATTTACTACACACTTGCATAAATCGTCCCCTGTTAGCCTGTGTACTTGTGTCACAAGAGTGCAGGATTCTTCTCGTGCAGTTTATCCAGGGTTCTCTTCGTCGTGAAACATAAACAGCACCATTCCAAATTTTGTAAGTAGTCCTTGGGTAGATCTTGGTTAATACTTATTTCTAGCAGATCGTCGGATTTTTGCCAACCGCGGATTCTGCCGCCTAGTAGGCGTATCTTGTTTAACGGGATAAGAATGAAGGGCATCTGTGTCCACATCGTGATCGTAACACGGCCAGGTAGATTACTAAATCTACAGCTAGATCAACTCGTCAGCATAACAAACACATCGACAACTACAGCTGAAAATCATGCAGGTGCCTACCTGTTATTGTTCAGCTGCGAGAACTACACCGTTTCGATCTTGAACCAGTTGCAGAATGATGCACACAGAAGCAAATGAAACATAAACGACACGTCAGATTAACTTCAAGAACCCGTATGTTTGCGGAAATGAACCCGGTGTAATGTACTAAAGATTCCCCCATGTTGATTCTCTCCGAGCATTTTCATTTTGTTTTGTTTTATTCTTGCCAAATGGACGTATCCTGTGCAAATTTGAAATGAGCATGTTCATTCTCTTGTTCATAACACTATTCCTCGTTTTTTTCTCCTAATTTTTGTATATGGTGTTTGTTTGTTTGTGATCTTACGCTTGACAAAGGGCAGTTGGCCGAAAAATTGCGGCTGTGTTGTCTTGTATTAAATACGCGTTCTTATTCTTTTATCGAGTTTTTTTCTCTGGTTACTATTTCTCGTCTTAAGTATTTCAAATTCTTTTCACGTTTCTTTGGGGTTTGGAGGATCAACGAATTTATTTTTGTTAAAGCTAAGAATTAGAACAAATCGACAATTAAAAAAAAAAGTTAAAAAATGAAAAACTCGCAAGGATATGTAGCTTTCAGTGTGAAAAGACAGTTGTCCTGCAAGGCTGATGTGCTGAAAGAATTACTCCCCTCCCCAGGTTTCCCCCCTACCCCCCCCTCTCTCTCTCTTTCTTTCTCTCTTATCTTTTCTTTCTTTACATATATTGGAGGTGACTTCGGTCAATAGTAAAAACAGCAAGACTTAATGTAAAATTCAAGGGGAGGGGGGGAACACTTAGTCTTACTGTATTACCCTCAGTGTGTGTGTGTGTGTGTGTGTGTGTGTGTGTGTGTGTGTGTGTGTGTGTGGTGTGTGTGTGTGTGTGTGTGTGTGTGTGTGTGTGTGTGTTGTGTGTTGTGTGTGTGTGTGTGTGTGTGTGTGTGTGTGTACATGTTCGTAGGTTTGTCAACGGCTAATTGAACGAACATTTTAGCCTGACCTGTTTTGTTATATTAGATACATTTTCTGGTTCCTTTTTTTAATTTTTATTTCATGTCATTTATTTATTGAGTTAATTGTTTATTTATTTATCATTTATCTATTTTTGTTTATTATTTATTCATTTATTTGTTTATTTATCAATTATTTATTTGTTTGTTTGTTTGTCTATTTGTTTATTCATTCATTTTTGTGTGTGTTTCTGGTTTCTAGTCGCTTGAAGACGGGAAGTCACTTTAATGTAAATTTATGTATAGCAGAATGGTCAAGTCATTCAGAATCCACCACCCACTACCCACCCACCTACCCACCACCCAGCGTGTGTGTGTGTGAGTGTGTGTGTGTGTGTGTGTGTGTGTGTGTGTGTGTGTGTGTGTGTGTGTGTGCTCGTATGTGTGTGTAAGTGTGCGCGCGTGCGTGTGTGTGTGTGTGTGTGTGTGTGGGGGGGGGGTGTGTGTGTGTGTGTGGTGTGTGTGTGTGTGTGTGTGTGTGTGTGTGTGTGTGTGTGTGTGTGTGTAAGTGTGGTATGCAGGAGCGACGTGAATATGTGTGAGCATACGTACACTTGCACGTGTTACAGTGTTCAATTAAAAGAAAAAATGAGTATACTATTTATAGCATGACCAAATTGTTGATGTTGGATTGTTGTTTGTTTGTTTGTTTGTTTGTTTGTTTGTTCGTTTGTTTGTTTGTCTGTTTGTTTGTTTGTTCGTTTGTTTGTTTGTTTGGTGTTTAGTTAGTTAGTTAGTCAATTAGTTAGTTTCTCAGTCAGTCAGTTAGTTAGTTACTTAGTTAGTTAGTTTAGTTAGTTGGTTAGTTAGTTATAGTTAGTCAGTCAGTTAGTCATCTATCTATCTGAGGGAGTCAAAGAGTTAACTGTTTGCTTTACTAACATGGTTGACAGTGCAGGATGTTGGCGGACAGGATGTGGGAGAAAAAAGGGTTAATATTTCCATCATTCTGATGGTGTCAGCTTAGTGTTTTATAGGATCCTCTTACCCACCCCCCACCCCCACCCCATCCCTGCCTGACCCCCCCACCCCACCACCCCCCACCCCATCCCTGCCTGACCCCCCCCCCCCACCACCTGCAGTTTAAGATTACGGTGATGCCAGCACATAGGCCTTTGAGTAGGTTAGGGTGTAGTAGAAGTAGTAGTTGTAGTAGTTGTTGTTGTAGTAGTAGTTGTAGTAGTAGTAGTTGTTGTAGTAGTAGTAGTGGTAGTAGTAGTAGTAGTGGTAGTAGTAGTTGTTATTGTAGTAGTAGTAGTGGTAGTAGTAGTAGTGGTAGTAGTAGTAGTAGTTGTAGTAGTAGTGGTAGTAGTAGTAGTTGTTGTTGTTGTTGTTGTAGTAGTAGTAGTAGTAGTTGTTGTAGTAGTAGTAATAGTAATAGTAGTAGTAGTAGCAGTTGTAGTAGTTGTAGTATAGTAGTTGTAGTTGCAGTAATAGTTGTAGTAGTAGTAGTAGTTGTAGTAGTGCTGGTGGTAGTAGTAGTGATGGTGGTAGTGGTAGTGCTGTTGTTGTTGTAGTTGTTTTTGTCGTTATTGTAGTAGTAATTGTTGTAGTAGTAGTTGTAGTAGTAGTAGTAGTGGTGGTGGTGATGGTGATAGTGGTAGTATCGTTGTTGTCGTTATTGTAGTAGTTGTTGTAGTAGTTGTAGAAGTATTAGTAATAGTAATAGTAGTTGTTGTTGTTGTTGTAGTTGTTGTTTTTGTAGTAGTAGTAGTAGTAGAAGTAATAGTAGTAGTGGTGGTGGTGGTTGTAGTAATAGTTGTTGTTGTAGTAGTGGTAGTAGTAGCAGTGGTAGTAGCACTAATAGTAGTAGTAGTATTGTGGTAGTTGTAGTTGTTATTGTAGTAGTAGTAGTAGTAGTGGTAGTAGTAGTAGCAGTGTAGCAGCAGCAGCAGCAGCAGTAGTTGTAGTAGTAGTTGTAGTAGTTGTAGTAGTAGTAGTAGTAATACTAGCAGTTGTAGTAGTAGCAGCAGTAGTAGTAGTAGTAGTTGTAGTAGTTGTAGTAGTAGTGTAGTAGTAGTAGTAGGAGGAGGAGGAGGAGGAGGAGAAGTGCATCAATCGACGTCGACTATGGATGATACGCCCTGTTATTATTATTATTTTTTTTTTTTTAGCTTTTTCTTCTTCTTTTTTTTAATGAAAACTTTTATTATAAATATGTCAAGAAAATTGGTAGCAGATGAAACAAGAACTAGCTAACTAAAACTCAAACCTGCTAATATCAATTTCTTGGATGGACAAACGTGTCAGTCTTTTTTCTTTTTGGTTTTTTTGTTGTTGCTTTAAGCTGGGACATGTCATGTGCGGTCATATCATGTCGAGTCGAGTTGACGCCTCTGGAGCGGTGTGGGCTGTGACTGGTAAGGCTGATGCGGAAAGGCAGACTCTGTGACATTGGATGCATGTATGGATGCTGGCCATGGGGTTGCCTTCACAGGAGCTCGCTTTCTGCCTGACTCTTTTCCTCAGCTGAGGTCTGGATCCTCTTTTTCCCCGACCTGAGTTGTTTCTGGAGCACACTGCGCCATCTGGGATCGGGGATCTAACAGAAAATTGTTGGTAGATTTGGGGGGGGGGGGGGGGTGGGGGGCGGGGAGCGCGTATGGATTTGTTCGAGTGTGATGAATCCTTCTTGAACAAACTCTGCACTCTCACAGCATGATGAGAGATAAGTAGGTCAGTGTTGTTTATCAAGTATTAACACCTAGCATGACCATGTTTGGATCTTCTCCATATGCTCTGTTGCGTCAGTGAATAATACATGTTGGTCAGTGATATACATGTTGCGTCAGGTTTCCGTGAATAATGCATGTTGCGTCAGTGAATATACATGTTGCGTCAGTGAATAATACATGTTGCGTCAGTGAATAATACATGTTGAGTCAGTGAATAATACATGTTGCGTCAGTGAATAATACAATTTTAAAGCAGTAAATTCATGCACCTAGACCCACTTTTTGGTGAAGATGTAGACGTGTTGCATATATTCTAAACTTTAAGTATGATACAAGTAATTTTGCTTTGCTAATACGTTTATCGTTGTATTTTGTTGAAAACGAATACAAAGAAATTTGAACAACACAAAACAAAAAACAAACAGACAAACAAACAGACAAACAAACAAACAAAACAACACAACATAAATCTGAAACTGTATAAAGTAAATGACCTTGTATTGTTAAAAAAATGTATATATATATATATATATCATCGTCATCATGTTGAGCTTGCTCGGCTATCCATGACACGTTTCTTCCATCCTTCTCTGTCAGACATTGCAGTAGGTAGTTCATCATACTGACAGCCCTGTATCCATCATTGTCGATGAAGGTCTTCTTGGAGTCTGTTTTGTTTGCCGTGACTGGGTCTCCATAGTAGAACATCCCCCACCAGTTCTTCTTTGCTACGCCAGCAGTGTCCGGCGAAGCGCAGTCTTTGTTGACGTATTGATTTACTGATTGGTGGGATCTTACCATATAACTCTTTGTTAGTTGGATGTTTTCTCAGGATTTAGTTCAGGGCTGCACGCAGCATTTGTGTGTATGCTCCATTAATCTTCTTCTTCAATGTCGTTGTTAGGGTCCAAGAGATTGAGCCATATGTAAGAACGGACTCTACTGCTGCTCGGAAGAAGTTCCTTTTCAGGTTGTCTGGTAGATTGGATTTCCAGATTTTGTCCAGTTGATTTAGTGCGCCCCAGGCATTTTCGAGTCTGGTGTTGACGTCTTGTTCTGTGGAGTCAATGTAGCTGCCAAGGTATTTAAAGTCTTGAATTTGTTTGATCGTGTCTCCATTGAGACTTCTCATACCTTCTGATGCGTCTTGAGTATATATATTCCAAACGTGGAGATGTCAGAAAATGAAACAAAAACTGAAAATAAATATTTACACTCCTAGCACACATCTGACTTCACTGCTACTACACACGGTATTTGAAATTTCCGTCCAGTTTATAGTTACTTTACTTTTACTTTTCTGTCCTCTTGTGCCGTTAAGCGTGGAGGGGAGATGCAGCTTTTGGACGTGGGCCAGATGGATAGCGTCTGCCATAGTTATGTTGATTCTTTCAGTTGTTTCTTTCACACCTTGTGTCCATCATAGTTAGGTTGATTCTTTGTGTTGTGTCTTTACACCTTTGTCTATCAGTATGTTGATTCTTTGTGTTGTGTCTTTCACACCTTCTGTCCATCATAGGTTGATTCTTTGTGTTGTGTCTTTACACCTTCTGTCCATCATAGTTAGGTTGATTCTTTGTGTTGTGTTTTTCACACCTTCTGTCTATCATAGTTAGGTTGATTCTTTGTGTTGTGTCTTTCACACCTTCTGTCCATCATAGTTAGTTGATTCTTTGTGTTGTGTCTTTCACACCTTCTGTCCATCATAGTTATTTCTTTGTGTTGTGTCTTTCACACCTTCTGTCCATCATAGTTATGTTGATTCTTTGTGTTGTGTCTTTCACACCTTCTGTACATCATAGTTATGGTTGATTCTTTGTGTTGTGTTTTTCACACCTTCTGTCTATCATAGTTAGGTTGATTCTTTGTGTTGTGTCTTTCACACCTTGTGTCCATCATAGTTAGGTTGATTCTTTGTGTTGTGTCTTTCACACCTTCTGTCCATCATAGTTATGTTGATTCTTTGTGTTGTGTCTTTTACACCTTCTGTCCATCATAGTTATGTTGATTCTTTGTGTTGTGTCTTTCATACCTTCTGTCCATCATAGTTATGTTGATTCTTTGTGTTGTGTCTTTCATACCTTCTGTACATCATAGTTATGTTGATTCTTTGTGTTGTGTCTTTCATACCTTCTGTCCATCATAGTTATGTTGATTCTTTGTGTTGTGTCTTTCATACCTTCTGTCCATCATAGGTTGATTCTTTGTGTTGTGTCTTTCACACCTTCTGTCCATCATAGTTATGTTGATTCTTTGTGTTGTGTCTTTCACACCTTCTGTCCATCATAGTCATGTTGATTCTTTGTGTTGTGTCTTTCATACCTTCTGTCCATCATAGTTAGGTTGATTCTTTGTGTTGTGTCTTTCATACCTTCTGTACATCATAGTTATGTTGATTCTTTGTGTTGTGTCTTTCATACCTTCTGTCCATCATAGGTTGATTCTTTGTGTTGTGTCTTTCACACCTTCTGTCTATCATAGTTAGGTTGATTCTTTGTGTTGTGTCTTTCACACCTTCTGTCTATCATAGTTAGGTTGATTCTTTGTGTTGTGTCTTTCACACCTTCTGTCCATCATAGTTAGGTTGATTCTTTGTGTTGTGTCTTTCACACCTTCTGTCCATCATAGTTATGTTGATTCTTTGTGTTGTGTCTTTCATACCTTCTGTACATCATAGTTATGTTGATTCTTTGTGTTGTGTCTTTCATACCTTCTGTCCATCATAGGTTGATTCTTTGTGTTGTGTCTTTCACACCTTCTGTCCATCATAGTTAGGTTGATTCTTTGTGTTGTGTCTTTTACACCTTGTGTCCATCATAGTTAGGTTGATTCTTTGTGTTGTGTCTTTCGCACCTTCTGTCTATCATAGTTAGGTTGATTCTTTGTGTTGTGTCTTTTACACCTTCTGTCCATCATAGTTATGTTGATTCTTTGTGTTGTGTCTTTCGCACCTTCTGTCTATCATAGTTAGGTTGATTCTTTGTGTTGTGTCTTTCACACCTTCTGTCCATCATAGGTTGATTCTTTCAGTTGTGTCTTTTACACCTTCTGTCTATCATAGTTATGTTGATTCTTTCAGTTGTGTCTTTTACACCTTCTGTCTATCATAGTTATGTTGATTCTTTCAGTTGTGTCTTTTACACCTTGTGTCCATCATAGTTATGTTGATTCTTTCAGTTGTGTCTTTTACACCTTGTGTCCATCTTTTTCTAGGATGCCCCCTTCCTTAGGATCCACGCCTTTTCCTGTTATAAACTTTGTATCCTGGCTGTTTTTAGCTTGGGAGTCTCATGAGGTGACTGAACCATTTCAGCCTGTGTTTTTGTGTATATTCTAGACACGGCACAGTCCCCTCATTGTCTCTAATGACTTCATTTCTGATCTTGTCTCGATGTGTGACATTCATTGTCTTTCTGAGACACCTCATCTCTCAAACTGTTATTTCGCTTTTTTGTCTTTGGTTAAGTGTCCATGTCTGGCAGTGATAACAACGCTTTGGTATAAAAATAGAGCTTGTTAGTTGACGCATTGTGTCCATAGGTATGTGTGGATGTGACAACAGAGGGGACAGCACACTTTGTGTCCATAGGTATGTGTGGATGTGACAACAACACGCTTTGTGTCCATAGGTATGTGTGGATGTGACAACAGAGGGGACAGCACACTTTGTGTCCATAGGTATGTGTGGATGTGACAACAACACGCTTTGTGTCCATAGGTATGTGTGGATGTGACAACAGAGGGGACAGCACACTTTGTGTCCATAGGTATGTGTGGATGTAACAACAGAGGGGACAGCACACTTTGTGTTCATAGGTATGTGTGGATGTGACAACAGAGGGGACAGCACTCTTTGTGTCCATAGGTATGTGTGGATGTGACAACAGCACGCTTTGTGTCCATAGGTATGTGTGGATGTGACAACAGTACGCTTTGTGTCCATAGGTATGTGTGGATGTAACAACAGTACCTTTGTGTCCATAGGTATGTGTGGATGTGACAACAGCACACTTTGTGTCCATAGTATGTGTGGATGTGACAACAGCACACTTTGTGTCCATAGGTATGTGTGGATGTGACAACAGAGGGACAACACTCTTTGTGTCCATAGGTATGTGTGGATGTACAACAGAGGGACAGCACTCTTGTGTCCATAGGTATGTGTGGATGTGACAACAGCACGCTTTGTGTCCATGGTATGTGTGGATGTGACAACAAGGGACAGCACGCTTTGGGTCATAGGTATGTGTGGATGTCACAACAGAGGGACAGCATGCTTTGTGTCCATAGATATGTGTGGATGTGAAAAGAGGGACAGCACCTTTGTGTCCATAGTATGTTGGATGTGAAACAGAGGGGACAGCAGCTTTGTGTCCATAGTATGTGTGATGTGACAACAGAGGGGACAGCACTCTTTGTGTCCATAGGTATGTGGGATGTGACAACAGAGGGGACAGCACCTTTGTGTCCATAGGTATTGAGAGGACAGCACTCTTTGTGTCCATAGGTATGTGTGGATGTGACAACAGAGAGGACAGCACTCTTTGTGTCCATGGGTATGTGTGGATGTCACAACAGAGGGGACAGCACTCTTTGTGTCCATAGGTATGTGTGGATGTGACAACAGAGGGGACAGCACTCTTTGTGTCCATAGGTATGTGTGGATGTCACAACAGAGAGGACAGCACTCTTTGTGTCCATAGGTATGTGTGGATGTGACAACAGAGAGGACAGCACTCTTTGTGTCCATAGGTATGTGTGGATGTGACAACAGAGAGGACAGCACTCTTTGTGTCCGTGGGTATGTGTGGATGTCAGAACAGAGGGGACAGCACTCTTTGTGTCCATAGGTATGTGTGGATGTGACAACAGAGAGGACAGCACGCTTTGTGTCCATAGGTATGTGTGGATGTGACAACAGCACTCTTTGTGTCCATAGGTATGTGCGGATGTGACAACAGAGGGGGCAGCACGCTTTGTGTCCATAGGTATGTGTGGATGTGACAACAGCACGCTTTGTGTCCATAGGTATGTGTGGATGTAACAACAGAGAGGACAGCACTCTTTGTGTCCATAGGTATGTGTGGATGTGACAACAGAGGGGACAGCACGCTTTGTGTCCATAGGTATGTGTGGATGTAACAACAGAGGGGACAGCACTCTTTGTGTCCATAGGTATGTGTGGATGTCACAACAGAGGGGACAGCACACTTTGTGTCCATAGGTATGTGTGGATGTGACAACAGAGGGGACAGCACGCTTTGTGTCCATAGGTATGTGCGATGTGACAACAGAGGGGACAGCACACTTTGTGTCCATATGTATGTGTGGATGTGACAACAGAGGGGACAGCACTCTTTGTGTCCATAGGTATGTGTGGATGTCACAACAGAGGGGACAGCACGCTTTGTGTCCATATGTATGTGTGGATGTGACAACAGCACTCTTTGTGTCCATAGGTATGTGTGGATGTTACAACAGAGAGGACAGCACGCTTTGTGTCCATATGTATGTGTGGATGTGACAACAGCACTCTTTGTGTCCATAGGTATGTGTGGATGTTACAACAGAGAGGACAGCACGCTTTGTGTCCATATGTATGTGTGGATGTGACAACAGCACTCTTTGTGTCCATAGGTATGTGTGGATGTGACAACAGAGAGGACAGCTCTCTTTGTGTCCATAGGTATGTGTGGATGTTACAACAGCACGCTTTGTGTCCATAGGTATGTGTGGATGTGACAACAGAGGGGACAGCACGCTTTGTGTCCATAGGTATGTGTGGATGTAACAACAGAGGGGACAGCACCTTTGTGTCCATAGTTATGTGTGGATGTTACAACAGCATGCTTTGTGTCCATAGGTATATGTGGATGTGACAACAGAGTGGACAGTAAGCTTTGTGTCCATAGGTATGTGTGGATGTGACAACATAATAATAATTATAATAATTACAATATTTATATTGCGCAAAATCTTGATAAAATCAAATCTAAGCGCTGAAGCAGACACACACGCACGCACGCACGCACGCACGCACACGCACGCACACACACACACACACACACACACACACACACACACACACACACACACACACACACACACACACACATTGCATGGCTATAAATGAGGAGAAAGAATAAAAGCAATAAAAGCAAGAATAAAAGCAATGGAAAATTATAGAGAGCATAGCATATACAATTATATATTATAACCATGTGATTCCCCTCCGAGCGGAGACAGGCTGCAGAGGGGGGGGGGGGGGGGTGTTGAGTGAGGTTAGGATTTATGCGGAGGAGAAAAGGTGAGTTTTGAGAGCGGACTTGAAGGAGACAAAAGTATGTTGTTGACGGACTCAGAGAGGAAGTTTGTTCCAGGAGAGTGGACCAGAAACAGAGAAGGCTCGTGGACCATAGGTATTGAGCTTAGTGCGTGGAAAGCGAAAAGTCAGAGGATCGGAGGCAGAGCGGAGGGTACGTGAGGGAACATAGGTCTCAAGTAGGCTTGACAGGTAATCGGGGGCTGCGTTATTGAGGCTTTTGTAGCACATGGTGTCTAATTTGTACTGTATACGCTTTGATACGGGGAGCCAGTGAAGTTGTGCCAGGAGGAGGAGATATGTGGTCAGCTTACAGAGGGGACAGCACGCTTTGTGTCCATAGGTATGTGTGGATGTAACAACAGAGAGGACAGCACACTTTGTGTCCATAGGTATGTGTGGATGTAACAACAGAGAGGACAGCACGCTTTGTGTCCATAGGTATGTGTGGATGTAACAACAGAGGGACAGCACGCTTTGTGTCCATAGGTATGTGTGGATGTAACAACAGAGAGGACAGCACGCTTTGTGTCCATAGGTATGTGTGGATGTGACAACAGAGGGGACAGCACTCTTTGTGTCCATAGGTATGTGTGGATGTGACAACAGAGGGGACAGCACGCTTTGTGTCCATAGGTATGTGTGGATGTAACAACAGAGGGGACAGCACTCTTTGTGTCCATAGGTATGTGTGGATGTCACAACAGAGGGGACAGCACACTTTGTGTCCATAGGTATGTGTGGATGTGACAACAGAGGGGACAGCACGCTTTGTGTCCATAGGTATGTGCGGATGTGACAACAGAGGGGACAGCACACTTTGTGTCCATATGTATGTGTGGATGTGACAACAGAGGGACAGCACTCTTTGTGTCCATAGGTATGTGTGGATGTCACAACAGAGGGGACAGCACGCTTTGTGTCCATATGTATGTGTGGATGTGACAACAGCACTCTTTGTGTCCATAGGTATGTGTGGATGTTACAACAGAGAGGACAGCACGCTTTGTGTCCATATGTATGTGTGGATGTGACAACAGCACTCTTTGTGTCCATAGGTATGTGTGGATGTGACAACAGAGAGGACAGCTCTCTTTGTGTCCATAGGTATGTGTGGATGTTACAACAGCACGCTTTGTGTCCATAGGTATGTGTGGATGTGACAACAGAGGGGACAGCACGCTTTGTGTCCATAGGTATGTGTGGATGTAACAACAGAGGGGACAGCACTCTTTGTGTCCATAGTTATGTGTGGATGTTACAACAGCACGCTTTGTGTCCATAGGTATATGTGGATGTGACAACAGAGTGGACAGTAAGCTTTGTGTCCATAGGTATGTGTGGATGTGACAACATAATAATAATTATAATAATTACAATATTTATATTGCGCAAAATCTTGATAAAATCAAATCTAAGCGCTGAAGCAGACACACACGCACGCACGCACGCACGCACGCACACGCACGCACACACACACACACACACACACACACACACACACACACACACACACACACACACACACACACACACACACACATGCATGGCTATAAATGAGGAGAAAGAATAAAAGCAATAAAAGCAAGAATAAAAGCAATGGAAAATTATAGAGAGCATAGCATATACAATTATATATTATAACCATGTGATTCCCCTCCGAGCGGAGACAGGCTGCAGAGGGGGGGGGGGGGGGGTGTTGAGTGAGGTTAGGATTTTATGCGGAGGAGAAAAGGTGAGTTTTGAGAGCGGACTTGAAGGAGACAAAAGTATGTTGTTGACGGACTCAGAGAGGAAGTTTGTTCCAGGAGAGTGGACCAGAAACAGAGAAGGCTCGTGGACCATAGGTATTGAGCTTAGTGCGTGGAAAGCGAAAAGTCAGAGGATCGGAGGCAGAGCGGAGGGTACGTGAGGGAACATAGGTCTCAAGTAGGCTTGACAGGTAATCGGGGGCTGCGTTATTGAGGCTTTTGTAGCACATGGTGTCTAATTTGTACTGTATACGCTTTGATACGGGGAGCCAGTGAAGTTGTGCCAGGAGAGGAGATATGTGGTCAGCTTACAGAGGGGACAGCACACATTGTGTCCATAGGTATGTGTGGATGTAACAACAGAGGGGACAGCACGCTTTGTGTCCATAGGTATGTGTGGATGTAACAACAGAGGGACAGCACGCTTTGTGTCCATAGGTATGTGTGGATGTAACAACAGAGGGGACAGCATGCTTTGTGTCCATAGGTATGTGTGGATGTGACAACAGCACGCTTTGTGTCCATAGGTATGTGTGGATGTGACAACAGCACGCTTTGTGTCCATAGGTATGTGTGGATGTGACAACAGAGGGGACAGCACACTTTGTGTCTATAGGTATGTGTGGATGTGACAACAGAGGGGACAGCACACTTTGTGTCCATAGGTATGTGTGGATGTGACAACAGAGGGGACAGCACACTTTGTGTCCATAGGTATGTGTGGATGTAACAACAGAGGGGACAGCACACTTTGTGTCCATAGGTATGTGTGGATGTGACAACAGAGAGGACAGCACGCTTTGTGTCCATAGGTATGTGTGGATGTAACAACAGAGGGGACAGCATGCTTTGTGTCCATAGGTATGTGTGGATGTGACAACAGCACGCTTTGTGTCCATAGGTATGTGTGGATGTGACAACAGCACGCTTTGTGTCCATAGGTATGTGTGGATGTGACAACAGAGGGGACAGCACACTTTGTGTCTATAGGTATGTGTGGATGTGACAACAGAGGGGACAGCACACTTTGTGTCCATAGGTATGTGTGGATGTAACAACAGAGAGGACAGCACACTTTGTGTCCATAGGTATGTGTGGATGTGACAACAGAGAGGACAGCACGCTTTGTGTCCATAGGTATGTGTGGATGTGACAACAGAGAGGACAGCACCTTTGTGTCCATAGGTATGTGGATGTGACAACAGAGGGGACAGCACACTTTGTGTCCATAGTATGTGTGGATGTGACAACAGCACTCTTTGTGTCCATAGGTATGTAGCGGATGTGACAACAGAGAGGACAGCACCTTTGTGTCCATAGGTATGTGTGGATGTGACAACAGAGGGACAGCACACTTTGTGTCCATAGGTATGTGTGGATGTGACAACAGAGGGGACAGCACCTTTGTGTCCATAGGTATGTGTGGATGTGACAACAGCACTCTTTGTGTCCATAGGTATGCGTGGATGTGACAACAGAGAGGACAGCACGGTTTGTGTCAATAGGTATGTGTGGATGTGACAACAGAGAGGACAGCACGCTTTGTGTCATAGGTATGTGTGGATGTGACAACAGAGGGACAGCACGCTTTGTGTCCATAGGTATGTGTGGATGTGACAACAGAGAGGACAGCACGCTTTGTGTCCATAGGTATGTGTGGATGTGACAACAGCATGCTTTGTGTCCATAGGTATGTGTGGATGTGACAACAGAGAGGACAGCACGCTTTGTGTCATAGGTATGTGTGGATGTGACAACAGAGAGGACAGCACGCTTTGTGTCCATAGGTATGTGTGGATGTGACAACAGCATGCTTTGTGTCCATAGGTATGTGTGGATGTGACAACAGAGAGGACAGCATGCTTTGTGTCCATAGGTATGTGTGGATGTGACAACAGAGAGGACAGCACGCTTTGTGTCCATAGGTATGTGTGGATGTGACAACAGAGAGGACAGCACGGTTTGTGTCCATAGGTATGTGTGGATGTGACAACAGAGGGACAGCACTCTTTGTGTCCATAGGTATGTGTGGATGTGACAACAGCACGCTTTGTGTCCATAGGTATGTGTGGATGTGACAACAGAGGGACAGCACGCTTTGTGTCCATAGGTATGTGTGGATGTGACAACAGCACACTTTGTGTCCATAGGTATGTGTGGATGTGACAACAGAGAGGACAGCACACTTTGTGTCCATAGGTATGTGTGGATGTGACAACAGAGAGGACAGCACGGTTTGTGTCCATAGGTATGTGTGGATGTGACAACAGAGGGGACAGCACGCTTTGTGTCCATAGGTATGTGTGGATGTGACAACAGCATGCTTTGTGTCCATAGGTATGTGTGGGATGTGACAACACAGCACGCTTTGTGTCCATAGGTATGTGTGGATGTGACAACAGCACGCTTTGTGTCCATAGGTATGTGTGGATGTGACAACAGAGGGGACAGCACGCTTTGTGTCCATAGGTATGTGTGGATGTGACAACAGAGAGGACAGCACGCTTTGTGTCCATAGGTATGTGTGGATGTGACAACAGAGGGACAGAACACTTTGTGTCCATAGGTATGTGTGGATGTGACAACAGCACGCTTTGTGTCCATAGGTATGTGTGGATGTGACAACAGAGAGGACAGCACGCTTTGTGTCCATAGGTATGTGTGGATGTGACAACAGAGGGGACAGAACACTTTGTGTCCATAGGTATGTGTGGATGTGACAACAGCACGCTTTGTGTCCATAGGTATGTGTGGATGTGCGAGGACAGCACGTTTGTGTCCATAGGTATGTGTGGATGTGACAACAGAGAGGACAGCACGCTTTGTGTCCATAGGTATGTGTGGATGTACAACAGCACGCTTTGTGTCCATAGGTATGTGTGGATGTGACAACAGAGGGGACAGCACGCTTTGTGTCCATAGGTATGTGTGGATGTGACAACAGCACCTTTGTGTCCATAGGTATGTGTGGATGTGACAACAGAGGGACAGCACCTTTGTGTCCATAGGTATGTGTGGATGTGACAACAGCACGCTTTGTGTCCATAGGTATGTGTGGATGTGACAACAGAGAGGACAGCACACTTTGTGTCCATAGGTATGTGTGGATGTGACAACAGAGGGGACAGCACGCTTTGTGTCCATAGGTATGTGTGGATGTGACAACAGAGAGGGACAGCACACTTTGTGTCATAGGTATGTGTGGATGTGACAACAGAGGGACAGCACACTTTGTGTCCATAGGTATGTGTGGATGTGACAACAGAGGGGCAGCACCTTTGTGTCCATAGGTATGTGTGGATGTGACAACAGAGGGACAGCACCTTTGTGTCCATAGGTATGTGTGGATGTGACAACAGAGGGACAGCACCTTTGTGTCCATAGGTATGTGTGGATGTGACAACAGAGGGGACAGCACACTTTGTGTCCATAGGTATGTTGGATGTGACAACAGAGGGACAGCACACTTTGTGTCCATAGGTATGTGTGGATGTGACAACAGCACGCTTTGTGTCCATAGGTATGTGTGGATGTGACAACAGCACGCTTTGTGTCCATAGGTATGTGTGGATGTGACAACAGCACACTTTGTGTCCATAGGTATGTGTGGATGTGACAACAGCACCTTTGTGTCCATAGGTATGTGTGGATGTGACAACAGCACTCTTTGTGTCCATAGGTATGTGTGGTGTGACAACAGCACACTTTGTGTCCATAGGTATGTGTGGATGTGACAACAGAGGGGACACACGACTTTGTGTCCATAGGTATGTGGGATGTGACAACAGCACTTTGGTCCATAGGTATGTGTGGATGTGAAACAGCACTTTGTGTCCATAGGTAGTTGATGTGACAACAGCACGCTTTGTGTCCATAGGTATGTGTGGATGACAACAGGACAGCACCTTTGTGTCCATAGGTATGTGTGGATGTGAACAAACAGCACACTTTGTGTCCATAGGTATGTGTGGATGTGACAACAGAGGGGACAGCACACTTTGTGTCCATAGGTATGTGTGGATGTGACAACAGAGGACAGCACACTTTGTGTCCATAGGTATGTGTGGATGTAACAACAGAGGGACAGCACCTTTGTGTCCATGGGTATGTGTGGATGTGACAACAGGACAGCACCTTTGTGTCCATAGATGTGTGGATGTACAACCACTTTGTGTCCATAGGTATGTGTGGATGTGACAACAGAGGGACAGCACCTTTGTGTCCATAGGTATGTGTGGATGTGACAACAGAGGGACAGCACCTTTGTGTCCATAGGTATTGTGGATGTGACAACAGAGGGACAGCACTTTGTGTCCATAGGTAGTGTGGATGTGACAACAGCACACTTTGTGTCCATAGGTATGTGTGGATGTGACAACAAGGGCAGCACCTTTGTGTCCATAGGTATGTGTGGATGTGACAACAGAGGACAGCACCTTTGTGTCCATAGGTATGTGTGGATGTACAACAGAGGGACAGCACACTTGTGTCCATAGGTATGTGTGGATGTGACAACAGAGGGGACAGCACACTTTGTGTCCATAGGTATGTGTGGATGTGACAACAGAGGGGACAGCACACTTTGTGTCCATAGGTATGTGTGGATGTGACAACAGAGGGACAGCACCTTTGTGTCCATAGGTAGTGTGGATGTGACAACAGAGGGACAGCACACTTTGTGTCCATAGGTATGTGTGGATGTGACAACAGAGAGGACAGCACACTTTGTGTCCATAGGTATGTGTGGATGTGACAACAGAGGGACAGCACACTTTGTGTCCATAGGTATGTGTGGATGTGACAACAGAGGGACAGCACCTTTGTGTCCATAGGTATGTGTGGATGTGACAACAGCACCTTTGTGTCCAAGTAGTGTGGATGTGACAACAGCACCTTTGTGTCCATAGGTATGTGTGGATGTGACAACAAGGGCACTCTTTGTGTCCATAGGTATGTGTGGATGTGACAACAAGGGGACGCACTCTTTGTGTCCATAGGTATGTGTGGATGTACAAAAGAGGGGACAGCACGCTTTGTGTCCATAGGTATGTGTGGATGTGACAACAGAGGGGACAGCACGCTTTGTGTCCATAGGTATGTGTGGATGTGACAACAGAGGGGACATCTGGAACCTCACTGCATTTGCTTTCTGGATTCTTGTTTCAATATCCCTAAACAAACAGGTCAGTCTTGATGCAGGCAGACACAAGAAGATCATTGATAAAGAAGATTAGTCAAAGACAAGCACCGTTTAGAGGACATTTTTTTTGGAGAAAAAGGGCACTTAGAGCACCTGGTCACAACAGGAAAACTGGAGGGAAAGAGAACACCAGATAGACCCAGGGAGAAAATATTGGACGGACTTGCAGGGTGGCTGAGGACAGCAAGGGTGGAAGATGTACTTGCAACGACAAGGGATAAATTCATATGGAGGGCCATGATCGCCAACACCACGCGGCAGGGCACATGATGATGATGATGATGATGATGATGATGATGATGATGATGATGATAATGACGATGATGACGCCTTTCTGTGTAAGGGTACTTCCTAAATATTTGAATTCTTCAACTTGTTTCGGTGCCATGTTGTTGTCCTGTAATTCCAGCTTGCCTGGGCTTCTGCTCACCTTCAGAACCTGTGTTTTGGACACTCCGATTTTCCTGTTATAATCTCCACAGCTTGCATTCAAGTTACTGAGGTGTTCCTGCAACTCTTCTGCATCTTCATCAATAAGGTCTTCATCAATTAGTCTTCATCAATAAGGTCTTCATCAATTAGGTCTTCATCAATTAGGTCTTCATCAATTAGATCTTGGCCATCAAGCAAATAGTAATTCATTCAGGTCTTCAGGATTTGGATTTGGGTCCTTTGCGATCCTCTCCATGTAAAATAATTCCGGTTTACAGACGTCAGAAAATACCTTCGCATCCACGACCGGGGGTGGGTGTTTGACGGAGGGGCCTGAAGAAAGAACGACACATCGATAAGCGTTTCTCAATCATCATGTGACAGCTGGCGTCTCTTCACGTGCGAAGAGACACGTCACAAAAGACCCCCCACCCACCTTTGTCACCAACCCCTGTCTTCATCTTTCCCTTCCCTCCTCCTGATCGGCGAACACACACACACGCAAGCGCAGGTCTGTCTGTACGCCTGTATGAGTTTGTGCAGGTGTGATTCAATCAAGCCTTTGGATTATTATCATTATTATTGTTATTATCGTTATTATTGTTGTTATTGTTGTTGTTATTATTATTATCATCATTGCTATTATTGTTGCTGTTATTATTATTATTATCATTATTATTGTTATTATCGTTATTATTGTTGTTATTGTTGTTATTGTTGTTGTTATTATTATTATTATTATCATCATTGCTATTATTGTTGTTATTATGATTATTATTATCATTATTATTGTTATTATCGTTATTATTGTTGCTATTGCTGTTATTGTTGTTGTTATTATTATTATTATTATTATCATCATCATTGCTATTATTGTTGCTATTATTATTAATTATTATCATTATTATTATTATTATGTTATTGTTATTATTGTTATCATTATCATCATCATCATCATTGTTATTATTATTATTATATCATTATCATCATCATCATCATCATCGTCGTCGTCGTCGTCATCATCATCATCATCATCATCATCATCATCATCATCATCATCATCATCATCATCATCATCACTATCATCAATATCATCTTCATCATTATTATTGTTCTTGTTTTTGTTAACATTATCATTCTTCTTCTTCTTCTTCTTATTGTTATTATTATCATTATTATTAACATCATTACAATTATTATTAGTGTTGTTGTTGTTGT
This sequence comes from Monoplex corrugatus, assembly GCA_030674185.1. NCBI lineage: Eukaryota > Metazoa > Mollusca > Gastropoda > Littorinimorpha > Ranellidae > Monoplex > Monoplex corrugatus. The sequence continues at coordinate 3,524,737 of JAPXFY010000025.1, read as the reverse complement.
CATCGTCGTTGTTGTTTGTGTCAAGCCCATCCGACTGCGCAGACCACGACCATAGCAAAATGTACACAACACCTTGTTGACCCTCCCCCCAAAAAACCCCCAGGAAAATAAAATCATGTACACATATCAGTGCATTCACGCACTATTCGAAGAACGTTCTCCTGACGTTGACCATTCTGTCAAAAAAAAAAAAAAAATTTATTGCCGAAAGATTTTAAGAAACCTGAATACAAATTTGAAAAAGAACAACAACTAAGTACACTGAAATAGAAAATCCAAAACAAGTGTGACTGCCCGCCTTCAAGCAAACAGAAACCAGATTTAAAAAAAAAACAAAAAAAACAACGAAAACAGAAGAACGCGTATTTAATACAACCAGACAAGACATACGCAATTTTCGACCAACTGGCCTTTGTCAAGCGTAAGATCACAAGATGCTGGGGCAACAAGAGATAGAGATGGTTGGAAGTCCATGGTCGCCAACGCCACGCGGCAAGTACCTGATGATGATGATGATGATGAAGATCACAAACAAACAAACACCAGATACAAAAATTAGAAGAAAAAAGACTGAAACTTACCTGCTGCTCCGTCCGCTTGACAAAGGCCAGTTGGCCGAAAATTTGCGCCTGTCTTGTCTTTGTATTAAATACGCGTTCTTATTCTTTTTTCGTGTATTTTTTTCTGGTTCCTGTACACTAATATATGTTTAAAAACTGGTCTAAACTGCCGAAAATTGTATTTGTGCGTCACATTTTCCTTAGAACCAAAAATGCACTTAATACATGTACCCAACTATCAGACCTAATAGAAAGTACGTAAGACTTTATCGAGCACATACAGGTGAATGGACCAGCAAGACAGAAAATGATAGGAAGAAATGACAGAGAGCAAAGCAACAAGGCAGAAACAAAAGAAAGTGATAGAAAAGATGAAATTTCTAGCACAGAGTTTCCAGAATTTGGGGATACTATTTATGCTGAAAGAGCCCCCGGCATCCCCACGGGGGAGGGAATTTTATATACTCATGCGGATCCCAGTTTCCCAGCTGTGAATGTGTACCTAATCTTTTCTTTCTTTCTTTCTTTCTTTCCTTCTTTTTGTGTGTGTGGCCTATTTCTTACTTATTCCTTTGTTTATTAATGTATTTATTTATTCATTTATGTGTGTTTGTATTTATTTATTTGTTCATTTATTTATTCATTTCTTTATTTATTTGTTCGTTTAACCCTTTGACTCTGGCATTCTATCCACCAACTGCATAAACTTAACTTTTTTACTCCCTCATCCGATGCACCAGCTTCCTGCAAGAAGGGTTAAGTTTTTGCTTTGTTAGCATGGTTGACAATGCAGGATGCTGGTGGGCAGGGTGCGGGAGTCAAAGGGTTATTTATTTATTTACTTGTTTATTTGATTATTCATTTGTTTAGTATTTATTCATTTATTTATTTATCTATCAATCTATCTATCTATCTATCTATCTATCTATCTATCTATTTATTTATTTATTTATGTAGCAACGGTAAATACACACACATGATTTTTTTTCAAATAAATAAAAGCCCGGGAGAAACTGGTACGGGTACATTTCCTACTGCATTCACCTATGCAGCTCGTGACAGCTTTGCGATTGTCTGAAAAGCAAAGACAGCAAGCGCGCACGTTTAGATGTAGGTAACTATAGCGCTTTTCAGCAGGACTGGTTCAATAGATCAAAAAATAACTTTTCTTCCCTCCCTCTCCCCTCTCCCCCCCCCACACACACACCTCACCCCCCACCCCCCCCCCCCCCGGTCCCTGTGTATTTTTCACTGTAACTATGTTGGGAAACCTGTATCGATCAAAGTCAGCCAGGTGGTGTGTGTGTGTGTGTGTGTGTGTGTGTGTGTGTGTGTGTGTGTGTGTGTGTGTGTGTGTGTGTGTGTGTGTGTGTGTCTGTGTTGTGTGTGTGTGTATGTGTGTGTGTGTGTGTGTGTGTGTGTGTGTGTGTGTGTGTGTGTATGTGTTCGCATGGTGTGTGTGTGTGTATGTGTTCGCATGGTGTGTGTGTGTGTGTGTGTGTGTGTGTGTGTGTGTGTGTGTGTGCGCGCGCGCATGGTGTGTGTGTGTGAGTGTGTGTGTGTGTGTGTTTATGTGTGCGCATGGTGTGTGTGTGTGTGTGTGTGTGTGTGCGCATGGTGTGTGTGTGTGATGTGTGTGTGTGTGTGTGTGTGCGTGAGTGTGTGTGTGTATGTGTGCGCATGGAGTGGTGTGTGTGTGTGTGTGTTGCGTGTGTGTGTGTTGTTAATCTTTGATGTACGTCACACCAACTGTTGATTTTCTTGTTGTGTTGTCGCCATGTGTTCAAGTGCTGACGTGTCGATTTCGCTTGGCAGACACGCAATCTTTTCCAAGTTTGAGACAACTGATTGCACAGAGAGAGAGGGAGGGGAGAGAGAGAGAGAGAGAGAGAGAGAGAGAGAGAGAGAGAGAGAGAGAGAGAGAGAGAGAGAGAGAGAGATAGAGACAGACAGAGAGACAGAGAGACAGACAGACAGACAGACAGACAGACAGAAAGACACACACACACAGACAGACAGACAGACAGACAATCAGAGAAAGAGACAGACAGACAGACAAACAGACAGACGGAAATGGAAGAGAGACAGAGAGAGAGAGAGAGAGAGAGAGAGAGAGAGAGAGAGAGAGACAGAGACAGAGACAAAGACAGAGGCAGAGACAGACAGACAAACACAGATATATATGTGGTAATGTTACATGTGTATCTATTCATGTATGTATATGTGGTAATGTTACATGTGTATATACTCATGTGTATATGTGGTTATGTTACATGTGTATATGTTCATGTGTATATGTGGTTATGTTACATGTGTATCTATTGATGTGTTGTATATGTGATTATGTTACATGTGTATCTATTGATGTGTGTATATGTGGTTATGTTACATGTGTATCTATTTATGTGTTGTATATGTGGTTATGTTACATGTGTATATATTGATGTGTGTATATGTGGTTATGTTACATGTGTATCTATTGATGTGTATATATGTGGTTATGTTACATGTGTATCTATTGATGTGTATATATGTGGTTATGTTACATGTGTATATATTGATGTGTATATATGTGGTTATGTTATATGTGTATCTATTGATGTATGTATATGTGGTTATGTTACATGTGTATATATTGATGTGTATATATGTGGTTATGTTATGTGTATCTATTGATGTATGTATATGTGGTTATGTTACATGTGTATATTTGATGTGTGTATATGTGGTTATGTTACATGTGTATATATTGATGTGTTATATGTGGTTATGTTACATGTGTTATATGTGTTATGTTACATGTGTATCTATTCATGTGTTGTATATGTGGTTATGTTACATGTGTATATATGATGTGTGTATATGTGGTTATGTTATATGTGTATCTATTGATGTGTGTATATGTGGTTATGTTACATGTGTATATATTGATGTGTGTATATATGGTTATGTTACAAGTGTATCTATTGATGTGTGTATATGTGGTTATGTTACATGTGTATATATTGATGTGTGTATATGTGGTTATGTTACATGTGTATCTATTCGTGTGTTGTATATGTGGTTATGTTACATGTGTATATATTGATGTGTTGGATATGGGGTTATGTTACATGTGTATCTATTCGTGTGTTGTATATGTGGTTATGTTACATGTGTATATATTGATGTGTGTATATGTGGTTATGTTACATGTGTATATATTGATGTGTTGTGTATGTGGTTATGTACATGTGTATATATTGATGTGTTGTGTATGTGGTTATGTACATGTGTATATATTGATGTGTTGGATATGTGGTTATGTTACATGTGTATATATTGATGTTGTTATGTGTTATTGTGGTTTGTACATGTTAATGATATATTGATGTGTTGTGTATGTGGTTATGTACATGTGTATATATTGATGTGTTGCGTATGTGGTTATGTACATGTGTATATATTGATGTGTTGCGTATGTGGTTATGTACATGTGTATATATTGATGTGTTGTGTATGTGGTTATGTTACATGTGTATATATTGATGTGTTGCGTATGTGGTTATGTTACATGTGTATATATTGATGTGCTGTGTATGTGGTTAGTTACATGTGTATATATTGATGTGTTGTGTATGTGGTTATGTTACATGTGTATATATTGATGTGTTGTGTATGTGGTTATGTTACATGTGTATATATTGATGTGTTGTGTATGTGGTTATGTTACATGTGTATATATTGATGTATGTATATGTGGTTATGTTGCATGTGTATATATTGATGTATGTGTATGTGGTTATGTTACATGTGTATATATTGATGTGTTGGATATGTGGTTATGTTACATGTGTATATATTGATGTGTTGTGTATGTGGTTATGTTACATGTGTATATATTGATGTTGCGTATGTGGTTATGTACATGTGTATATATATTGATGTGTTCGTATGTGGTTATGTTACATGTGTATATATTGATGTGTTGCGTATGTGGTTATGTTGCATGTGTATATATTGATGTGTTGCGTATGTGGTTATGTTACATGTGTATATATTGATGTGTTGCGTATGTGGTTATGTTACATGTGTATATATTGATGTATGTATATGTGGTTATGTTGCATGTGTATATATTGATGTGTTGTGTATGTGGTTATGTACATGTGTATATATTGATGTATGTATATGTGGTTATGTTACATGTGTATATATTGATGTGTTGTGTATGTGGTTATGTTACATGTGTATATATTGATGTGTGTGTATGTGGTTATGTACATGTGTATATATTGATGTATGTTATGTGGTTATGTTGCATGTGTATATATTGATGTGTTGTGTATGTGGTTATGTACATGTGTATATATTGATGTTGTATATGTGGTTATGTTGCATGTGTATATATTGATGTGTTGTGTATGTGGTTATGTACATGTGTATATATTGATGTGTGTATATGTGGTTATGTTGCATGTGTATATATTGATGTGTTGTGTATGTGGTTATGTTACATGTGTAAATATTTGATGTATGTATAATGTGGTTATTGTTGCATGTGTATATATTGATGTGTTGTATATCTGGTTATGTTACATGTGTATATATTGATGTGTATATATGTGGTTATGTTACATGTGTATATATTGATGTGTTGTATATGTGGTTATGTTACATGTGTATCTATTGATGTGTTGTATATGTGGTTATGTTACATGTGTATATATTGATGTGTATATATGTGGTTATGTTACATGTGTATATATTGATGTGTATATATGTGGTTATGTTACATGTGTATATATTGATGTGTTGTATATGTGGTTATGTTACATGTGTATATATTGTGTGAATATGTGGTTATGTTACATGTGTATATATGTGGTTATGTTACATGTGTATGTATTCATGTGTGTATATCTGCGTGTCTGCACGTCTGTGTGTTAGTGTGAGCGTGTGTGCACGCGTTTCTGTATGTGTGTACACGTTCTTTTCTGACCTTTCTTCATGCTTGAGTAGATAATGAGATATGTTTTCATGGGGTGGGGTGGGGGCGGGTGGCTATTTTATTTAATTTTAGTTTTAAAAGCGAGTAGCTATCAACTAAACATAGTCAACGTCCTACATGATTCCTCCCCCCCCCCCCTTCTTCTTATTTTCTTCTATTTTGTCTTTCTGTTTTCTTTTTCTGTCTGTCTTTCTGTCTGTCTTTCTTTGTCTGTTTTTTCTTCTGTCTTCTTTCTTTCTTTTCTTTCTTTTTATTCTTTCTCTTCTTTCTTTCTTTCATTCTTTCTTTCTTTCATTCTTTCTTTCATTCTTCTCTTTCATTCATTCTTTCTTCTTTTTCTTTCTTTTCATTTCTTTCTTTCTTTCTTCTTTGTTTGTTTGTTTTTGTTTCTTTCTTCTTTCTTTCTTTCTTTCTTTTTTTTTTCTTTCATTCATATTTTCTTTCTTTGTTTCTTTCTTTCTTTCTTCTTTCTTTCTTCATTTCTTTCTTTTTTCTTTCTTTTCTTTCTTTTTCTTTCTTTCATTCTTTCTTTCTTCTTTCATTTCATATTTTCTTTCTTTGTTTGTTTGTTTCTTTCCTTCTTTCTTTCTTTCCATTTTGTCTTTCTTTCTTTCTTTCTTCCTTTTTTTTCTTTCTTTCTTTCTTCCCTTTTTTTTTCTCGCCATGTAGTTGAAAGTCAGACACAGGCCAAACTGTACATGTTGACTTTTTTCTTTTCTTTTCTTTCTTTTGTTGTTTTCATTGGATTAGCTATAAGTCGGGACCTTGCCCCACGCCCAAAATGATTCTCTCCCCCTTTTTCTTTTCTTTTTTCCAATGGAGTAGGTGTTAGCTAGAGGTCACCAACATGTGTAGTAGGTATTAGCTAGAGGTCACCAACATGTGTAGTAGGTGTTAGCTAGAGGTCACCAACATGTGTAGTAGGTGTTAGCTAGAGGTCACCAACATGTGGAGTAGGTATTAGCTAGAGGTCACCAACATGTGGAGTAGGTATTAGCTAGAGGTCACCAACATCTGTAGTAGGTATTAGCTAGAGGTCACCAACAGTAGGTGTTAGCTAGAGGTCACCAACATCTGTAGTAGGTATTAGCTAGAGGTCACCAACAGTAGGTGTTAGCTAGAGGTCACCAACATCTGTAGTAGGTATTAGCTAGAGGTCACCAACAGTAGGTATTAGCTAGAGGTCACCAACATGTGTAGTAGGTATTAGCTAGAGGTCACCAACATGTGGAGTAGCTATTAGCTAGAGGTCACCAACATGTGGAGTAGCTATTAGCTAGAGGTCACCAACATGTGGAGTAGGTATTAGCTAGAGGTCACCAACATCTGTAGTAGGTATTAGCTAGAGGTCACCAACAGTAGGTATTAGCTAGAGGTCACCAGCATGTGTAGTAGGTATTAGCTAGAGGTCACCAACATGTGGAGTAGCTATTAGCTAGAGGTCACCAACAGTAGGTATTAGCTAGAGGTCACCAACATGTGGAGTAGGTATTAGCTAGAGGTCACCAACAGTAGGTATTAGCTAGAGGTCACCAACAGTAGGTATTAGCTAGAGGTCACCAACATGTGTAGTAGGTATTAGCTAGAGGTCACCAACATGTGTAGTAGCTATTAGCTAGAGGTCACCAACATGTGGAGTAGGTATTAGCTAGAGGTCACCAACAGTAGGTATTAGCTAGAGGTCACCAACATCTGTAGTAGGTATTAGCTAGAGGTCACCAACATGTGGAGTAGGTATTAGCTAGAGGTCACCAACATGTGTAGTAGGTGTTAGCTAGAGGTCACCAACAGTAGGTATTAGCTAGAGGTCACCAACATGTGTAGTAGGTATTAGCTAGAGGTCACCAACATGTGGAGTAGCTATTAGCTAGAGGTCACCAACATGTGGAGTAGCTATTAGCTAGAGGTCACCAACATGTGGAGTAGCTATTAGCTAGAGGTCACCAACAGTAGGTATTAGCTAGAGGTCAAAAACAGTAGGTATTAGCTAGAGGTCACCAACAGTAGCTATTAGCTAGAGGTCACCAACATGTGGAGTAGCTATTAGCTAAAGGTCACCAACAGTAGGTATTAGCTAGAGGTCACCAACAGTAGGTATTAGCTAGAGGTCACCAACAGTAGGTATCAGCTAGAGGTCACCAACAGTAGGTATTAGCTAGAGGTCACCAACAGTAGGTATTAGCTAGAGGTAACCAACAGTAGCTATTAGCTAGAGGTCACCAACATGTGGAGTAGCTATTAGCTAGAGGTCACCAACATGTGGAGTAGCTATTAGCTAGAGGTCACCAACAGTAGCTATTAGCTAGAGGTCACCAACATGTGGAATAGTTATTAGCTAGAGGTCACCAACAGTAGCTATTAGCTAGAGGTCGCCAACATCTGGAGTAGCTATTAGCTAGAGGTCACCAACACCCTCTTCTCTCTGTTCCTCTGATCCCAAATGACAACAAGAATAGTGTGACCCCGCCTGTTGTCGTGATCGTTCTGTGCAACTGGTATGCAGTGTGTCAATCAGAATCACACACACACACACACACACACACACACACACACACACACACACACACACACACACACACACACACACACACACACACACACACACACACACAACACATCACATCACATACACACACACACACACACACACACACACACACACACACACACACACACACACACACACACATACACAGACAAACAGACAGACAGACAGACAGACACAACACACACAACACACACACATCACATCACATACACAGACAAAAAGACAGACAGACAGATAGACACAACACACGCACACACATACACAGACAAACAGACAGACAGACAGACACACCACACACAACACACACACATCACATCACATACATACACACAGATGTACACACACACACACACACACAGATGTACACACACACACACACACACACACACACACACACAAAACACACACACACACATCAC
>JAPXFY010000025.1:3501220-3503720 GCA_030674185.1 Monoplex corrugatus | reverse complement strand
CGTCCGCATACATTTCATGACGGATGGAATGTGAGTCAATAAGGTGGGTCAGAGGAGAAATATACAATATGAAAAGCACAGGACCCAGAACAGAGCCTTGAGGCACGCCAAAATCCAAAGGCAGCTCAGAAGATTTGTTTCCGTCGACAAGTACGGTTTGCTTTCTTTCTGAAAGATAAGATCGAAACCAGTGTAAAGCAGATTTTTGAATTCCAAAGTTGTTTTCCAAACGGGAAAGCAAAATTTCATGGTCAATAGTATCGAAAGCAGCTGAAAGATCCAAAAGGAGAAGAATAGAAATTTTGTTTTGATCCAGAGAGGTCAAAAGATCATTGAGAATACGAAGCAGAACAGTTTCTGTGCTGTGCCCTGGCCTGTAAGCGGATTGGTGAGGACTAAGGAGGTTATGGGATGAGAGATGGGAGAAAAGCTGGTCTAGAATCAGACGTTCAAGCAGTTTAGAAAGAAATGGAAGATTGGAAATCGGTCTGTAATTTTTCAGGTCATTTTTATTGAGGTTAGATTTTTTCAGCAAGGGCTTAACAATGGCAGTCTTAAATTCACGGGGAACAATTCCAGTGGTAATAGACTGATTCATGATGTTTGTAATGGTCGGCAAGAGAAGATCCACATGTTGAAAGAGAAGTTTGGTTGGAATGGGATCAAGTTCACATGATTTAGGGGGAGTCTTAAGAATGGTCTTCCGGACAAGGTCTTCAGAAACTGGAATGAAATTTACAAGTGGTGAGCCAGAAAACGACACAGTGTTTGAACCAGTACTTTGAAATGGTGGAAAACTGTCACGAATCTTGAGAATTTTCTTATGGAAAAAATCGGCAAAAATGTGTGGGAGCAGTTTGACATCGGACACAGTGGGAAGAGACACAGGTTTGATTTTTCCAAGAAGCGAGGACATATTGTGAAAGAGTTGTTTACAAGTGGTAGAACTGGACACTAGCGAAGAATAAAAAGCTGTTTTCGCGTCGTGTACGCAATCTGCAACCGTTTGCTTTGCTGCGTCATAGATTTGTTTGTGTACTGTTAACCGTGATGACTGCCAACAGCGCTCGGCACGCCTACGCTCTCTCTTCAGCTGACGAAGCTGATCAGCGACAGCGCCGTACCACGGGGTAGGCTTTCCGTCCCGGACTTTTCGTTGACGTACAGGCGCATGCTTGTCAAAAACAGCGGCAAGGGAACTGTTCAAATCGGCGAAGAAGAAGAATGCGAAGAAGAATGCGAAGAAGAATGCGAAGAAGAAGAAGAAGAAGAAGAAGAATATAATAACAATAATAATCATATTCATCATCATCATCATCATCATCGTAATCAAATTAATTTTTGGAACGCAGCAAAACGTGTCTTCTGGTCAAAGCGGAATAACCAGTACTCATAGCACAATGTCTGAAATACAAGAGTTCCTTCCCTTGTTTGTCACCCATTCATGTACGTTTCGCGTTTTTTGCACTATCATCATCATTGTCATCGTCGTCGTCGTCATCATTATCGTCGTCGTCATCATCATCGTCGATGTCGTCATCAACATTGTCGTCGTCGTCATCCTCATTATCGTCGTCATCATCGTCAGAGTGAAGGTTACAGTTGGATGACCACGGCAGGCTGGCTGGTTCTTTTAACTGATGATGATGACGATGATGATGACGACGGCCACGACGATGCTAATTGTAATGATGATGACGACGACGACCACGCTGCTGCGGATGCTGATGATGACGATGATGATGACGATGACGACAATGACGACGACAATGACGACGACGACGACGATGATGATGATAATGGTAGTGGTGGTGGTAGTAGTGGTGGAGGTGGTGATAATTATGATAATAATGACAATAATGATAAGACAACGACGACGACAGTCATGATGATGATGATGATAATGACGATAATGATGATAAGAAGACGACGACGACAGTGATGATGATGATGTTAATGACGATAATGATGATAAGAAGACGACGACGACAGTGATGATGATGATGTTAATAATGACGATAATGATGATAAGAAGACGTCGACAACAGTGATGATGATGATGTTAATAATGACGATAATGATGATAAGAAGACGTCGACAACAGTGATGATGATGATGTTAATAATGACGATAATGATGATAAGAAGACGACGACAACAGTGATGATGATGATGTTAATAATGACGATAATGATGATAAGAAGACGACGATGACAGTGATGATGATGATGTTAATAATGACGATAAAGATGATAAGAAGACGACGACAACAGTGATGATGATGATGTTAATAATGACGATAATGATGATAAGAAGACGACGACAACAGTGATGATGATGATGTTAATAATGACAATAATGATGATAAGACGACGACGACGACAGTGATGATGATGATGTTAATAATGACAATAATGATGATAAGAAGACGTCGACAACAGTGATGATGATGATGTTAATAATGACGATAATGATGATAAGAAGACGTCGACAACAGTGAT
>JAPXFY010000025.1:3478720-3496220 GCA_030674185.1 Monoplex corrugatus | reverse complement strand
ATGCAAATTAATGATTCTGTATGTAAGGATTTGTTGAAAGCAGTCAGGTCAATAAACCAGCAAGAAAGACAAGCTGAAAGGAAGAGGGGATAAAAAAAACAGAAACAAACAGATTAAAAAGATTTAATTAATTTTTGGCACAGCATTACCAGAACTAGGGAGTACTATTGAATGTGAATGTGAACTTTGTGAACGTGAACACACACATGGTTCTACTGTAGTATGACTTTGATAAAACATGACTGTGGACACAGGTGTAGACAGATGTGACCTGGTGACACGTCTACATGATGTGTTGTAGTATGACTGTAATAAAACATGACTGTGGACACAGGTTGTAGACAGATGTGACCTGGTGACACGTCTACATGATGTGTTGTAGTATGACTGTAATAAAACATGACTGTGGACACAGGTGTAGACAGATGTGACCTGGTGACACGTCTACATGATGTGTTACAGGGTGCTGGTTATGTAGGCCTGTTGTCTGAATTTAGACACTGACAGCGAAGGGTAGCAACCTTCCAGTCAGCACACAAGTTTGACTCTGGCTGGGAAACTATGTGCAAGCTGTCTCCAGTCCACCCAGCTGTGATTGGTATCTGACCCTTTTAAGGATTGTGAAAGGCAAAGCTTGGAGAGGAAGAGAGAGATGGGACCTGCCCTCAAACAGTTGACGTGGATGTAGTGATGTGTCTACCACATCATTCACCCATGATTCAGTTGTTATGAGGCAGCCTTTCCTTTTTTTATAAGTAGTTATGTTGGCATTGTGTCTGAATTTAGACACTGATAGCAAAGCGTATAAATCTTGTTCTCAGTTCGTGCCTTGACTGGAAACCAGTGCAGTTGTTGGCTGGATCTACATGGATGTGTTGCAGGTGCTGGTTATAGTGATGTCCGGACTTTGTCACACATCATGTAGACAGTCACATAGCAGCTGGTGCCTTCACCACACTGACACCGACTTTTCGCTTTTAAATTTCTCAAGACAGTGTCACCTGATTCAAGAAATTCCACAAGCACTAACACTGCAGTTACCATGTGATGGAAACAGGATCCAAAATAATCATGGCCAGTGCCATAAGTCTGCAGATAAACCCTACGTGTTGGCAAGGTCTTGAGGTTCTGTCAATTTCTGTTTGTTTTGTTTTGAGAATCATCGCATTTACAGATATTTCCTTTGTAGTCACCGTTTTGTTTCTTGCTTGCTTTTGTTTCGTTGTTTGTTTGTTTTATAATTATGCTGTTTTCTAAATCACCTTAATGGCCACAGAAGGTGGCGCAGTTTTTACAATACGATGTTGACGATGACGATGAGGATTATAATTATTACTCTATGGATTTCCATCCACGTTTGAGACTACGTGACAAGGCTGCACTCTATGCTTACTGTCATAATATATCCAGGCCAGAGAGATACAGACACCTGCAGTTTTAGACGATTTGAGCAACACCCTCATTGATATATATCTGAAGTGGAAGAGACTTGACTGTGTGGTTCCAGTCCTCCCACTGAGCCCATTGTACGTTCAGCTCTGGGTAGGAGCAGGTTCGAGCTGAAAAAAACCCACACTACTTTTTTAGGGCACTGATGGGGATTCGAACCCATAATCTTCTAGTCGATAGTCCATTGTGATAGTCACTACACCACGGAACTGGTGGTTCTACTTAACTTATTGATGTGTTCTATACACTATTGTCTGTCCTTGTATCAACCTATTATTGACATAGAGTCAGGTTCTACCTAACTTAATGATGGGTTCTATACACTATTGTCTGTCCTTGTATCAATCTATCATTGAAATAGAGTCAGGCAATATTGTGATGAAAGCCATTTTTTTCATCAGTGAACTCCCTGCATGCCCGTAAAAATCACCATGAATGGTGTCAACTTGACCAGGAATGACTTCAACCCTTGTTAGTTCACTAGAATAGATGACCTGTGTGACTGGCATAGGCAGTGTGTGTGTGTGTGTGTGTGTGTGTGTGTGTGTGTGTGTGTGTGTGTGTGTGTGTGTGTGTGTGTGTGTATGTGTGTGTGTGTGTGTGTGTGTGAGTGTGAGTGTGTGTATGTGTTTGAGTGAGTGTGTGCACGTGTGTGTGTATGTGTGTGTATATGTGTGTGTGTTTGTGTGTGTATGTATATATGTGTGAGTGTGTGTGTGTGTGTGTGTGTGTATGTATGTGTGTGTGTGTGTGTGTGTGTGTGTGTGTGTGTGTGTGTGTGTGTGTGTGTGTGTGTGTGTGTGTGACCTGATAACGTGGACCATCAGGTATGTCAGCTCCTTAGCGCCACACTCCAACTACTCTTGACGAAGTGAAGGGAAAAGATGATGATGATAGACGAGAATGAGGATGATAGTGATGACACTCTGATTGATTGATACAGCGCTGTAGTCCACGCTTCCTCTCCTGATATATCATGGTGTATGTAAAGGCAAGGGATATAACTCTCTAAATAGCCAAGGGATGTAACTGTTTATCCAAGTGTATGTGTGGCAGTGATGTCCCTTCTGTATCAGAAAACAGGGAGATTGTCACTATGGCCTGAACGTCTTGTTTCTGTTCTGATCTCTGTTGTTCTTTCCCTGCTTCTCTCTCTCTCTCTTTCTCTCTCTCTCTCTCTCTCTCTCTGTCTGTGTGTCTGTCTGTCCCTCTGTATCTCTCTCTCTCTGTCTCTCCCTCTTTCTGCTTCTCTGTCTGTCTGCCTCTTCCTCTTTTTCTGCTTCTCTGTCTGTATGTGTCTCTTTCTCTCTGTCTCTCTGTCTCTGTCTCTGTGTGTCTGTCAATCTGTCTGTCTGTCTTTGTCGATCTATGTCTCTGTCTGTCTGTCTATCTGTCTGTCTGTCTATCTGTCTGTCTGTCTCTCTTTTTTCCTTTTTTTTCCTCGTCCATTCTGGGGTTTGTGTATATACATGTTCAACAATAGCCCCATTACGTGTATAGTTATAAACCAGTTTTCTCCCACAAGACAGTGTGTAGTCCTCCAATCGATCAACACCAGGAGTCCCCTTCGTTGTGCTGAACAAAAAACTGAAGACGTCCCTGAAACATGTCTGATGGAATCACAACGTACCTCGGACATTTTGTTCCAGAGACGTCTTCATGTTGATGTTGACTTTTGTGTGTGATGTGTGTCACCTGTGAAAACAATGACCTGGCCCGTATTCAGCTGTAGTATACGCTAGGTAGGACCTCAAGACTTTGCCAGCACATAGGTCTTGTGTGCAGGCTTAAGGCGTATGCCACGATAACTTTGGGATTCCTCCGTCACATGGCATGGTGGCAATGAAAAGGAATTTCATTTCCAGAACGGAGACGTCATCTTGAGAAACTACAACTGAAACTGACTGTAGTAAAACAAAACAAAACAAAACAAAACAAAAGAAAACAAAACAAAACAAAACAAAACAAAACAAAACAAACACGGATCAGGTTATCCTGATAAGCGATTTAATGTCGTTTTTTGGTCGTTCATTCTGTCGGATTTGTTATTATCTAAATCATGTAATACCCTCATTCCCCTCCCCTTTTTCAATCGTCAAAAGGGCTAAAAAGCCTCATACCATCATTGACTGATTGACTGATTGACTGATTGACTGACTAATTGATTGATTGATTGATTGATTCATTCATTCATTCATTCAATATGTGTCTCTCATTCTATGTCTCTATCTGTTTGTCTGTCTGTCTGTCTGTCTGTCTCTCCTCTCTCTCCCTCTTTCTTTCTCTGTCTTTGTCTTTGTCTCTGTCTTGTGTCTGTTGTGTGTACACACATCTTTCCCTGAAAATATGAAATAATCTCCAGAGGTTGAAAAGGTCATCATATGAAATAATCTCCTCAATGTCCTTAGAAAGGTGGTGATGAATCTACAACAGATGGAGATTTAAAATATGTAGGTTAGGATTAAAGAGGAAACGATAGTTTAATGACTTCAGTCTTCTTGCTATTTAGCTCCAACCCTTTATTTTTGCTTTCTATTGCTATCGTATTGGCAACATTTTGTAGGTCCCTTTCATTTTCTGCGATTAGCACGGTGTCATCTGCGTAACGAATGTTGTTTATCGTTTTCCTCCATCCTTTATCTCAGATTTTTCATGATGGTTTCGCTGTAAAATGAAACAAATCTAGTGACAGAACTCAACCATGCCTGACCCCTGTTTTGATATTTTTGGAAAGAAATCCCCTCATGTAAAATAACATCAAATGGCACAACTTTGAGACAGGTTGATAAATTTAAATATCTAGGATCGGTCATCTCATCAGATGGCAGATGTACTTAAGAAATAGTCAGCAGAATCGGCCAAGCCAAAACAGCATTCAAGAACATGAAAAGCATTCTTACCAACAAAGGAATATCAGTTAACATCAGGAAGAGAGTTCTTGAATGTTGTATAGAACTTATAATGTTATACATTTGTGGGGCATGGACAGACAACACGCAAAGCCAGAACACGATTGATGTAGCCGAAATGTGGTTTCTGAGAAGAATGTTGAAAGTTCCATGGACAGCAAAGAAAACAAACGAGAAAGTTTTCATGAAAGCAGACACAAGAAGATCATTGATAAGGAAGATTAGGAAAAGAGAAGTAACATTTATTGGCTATTTAATGAGGAAGGGGGAATTAGAGCACCTGGTCACAACAGAAAACTGTAGGGAAAGTGAACACCATGTACACCCAGGGAGAAAATATTGGACGGACTTGCAGGGTGGCTGAGGACAGACAGGGTGGAAGATGTGCATACGGTGACAAGGGATAGATGCATATCGAGGGCTATGATTGCCAACGTCATGCGACAGGACACATGAGGATGATAGTTTAATGAAATTTTGATCAGCAAGTGTACTGTGGTGAAGTATGTCTTCATTCTGTCACCATCTGATCTACACTTTGTTCTTGTTGTATAACAGTCTTGTTCACCTTAGTTTACTGATCTCTTCCTATTTTGTGTGTTTGAGCATCTTCACACACACACACACACACACACACACACACACACACACACACACACACACACACACACACACACACACACACACACATACATACACACAGAGAGAGACACACACATACGCACACACACACACACACACATACTCACACACACACATACGCACACACACAGACATACATAGACAGACAAACAGACAGATATACATACATACATACATACATACATACTTACATGCATGCATGCATACATACATACATACACAAACATGCACACACACACACACACACATACACACACACACTCACACAAACACACACACACACACATATACGCATACATATATGGACTCACACGCACATGGACAAGCTCACATACAGTTGCTTATGTGGACACACACACACACACACACATTGACACAAAAATACAAACACACGTACATACACAAACACATACATACATACATCAATACATACATACATACATACATACATACATACATACATACATACACAAACACATACATACATACATACATACATACATACATACATACATACATACAGAAACACATACATACATACATACATACATACATACACACATGCACACGTACATACACTCGCACACGAAAAAGGCATACACAGACTCAAACATGCTCACACAAACACACACACACATGCACTCACACGCACACAAAAATGTATCTTTTGTCTCCCATGAAAACCTTCATACTAACCAGCAGTTTCTACACGACAGTATTCACCCCACTACCAGAGGAAGCAGCGTTATGGCGGGGAACCTCGGAAGACACATTAGAGATCTGTTTTGGGAGACCCCTAGGAGGACAACAGGATCACGATCTTCACGGCTACACGCCTCTAGATTCCCCCGAGGACGGTTCATCCATTTTGACAACTGTGAACCGTGGCGACTGCCATATGAAATGTTTTAATAGATCTACAATTATCAACGTTTTGTGTCACAGGACTTTTTCCCTGTCATCTCTGACAATTTTCTTGTTGAAAGTATATAAACGCTAGGATTTAGTCAGACTATCAGGACTCAGTCGGACTATATTCTCTGTTCATTTGAAGGCGTGTATGCCATTGTTTTATTGTTTTATATATTTGTTATTTGTTTCTGTTCTGAATCTAACTCTTATCTCTATTAGAAGGACTTCTTCCCATAGTTTTTTTTTTTTTTTTTTTTTTTTTTTTTTTTTTTTTCCCAATAGTAGTCTAAGTAATTAATGTTTTCTTTCTGGCCATTTTTCTCGTACACAGAAAACCAAAGTCTTAATTTAAAATAAGAGATTAGCCATCGATGAAAATGCGCCAACAATCACAAATAAAATTTTTACAGTGGAATTGTAGATCTATTTCCACCAATTCCGCATACCTCGAACATTTTCTCGCATCGAATCAGTGTGAAATATTGATTTTGCAGTCGCTTAATGTTATTCCAACCAAACTTCCCAATTTTCAAAATTATTATTATCCACCAATATATGACTTTGGGAATTCCGGGAAGAAGGTAGCCACTGCGATATATATACTTAAAGAGTTGCAGTATCACATATTTACTTCCCCAGTATTAACATCAACTGAAGACTTACACGCTTGTGCCGCCACAGTACACTTCAGTAATTCATTTATCCTGAACGTTATGTCAGTCTACCTGCCAACAGGCCCAAATGACCACAACACAGAATGGCTGCGTACGATTCCGGATCTGCAGCATGGTAAATGGCTAATTGGTGGAGACTTTAATTCCCACTCCCCGTTCTGGGAAAAAGACTGTTGTACTGTTACAAGCAATCGGTTGGTAGAAAATATAGTTGACAGTGCGCTTTACCTTTTGAATGATGGGAGTGTCACTAGAATTCCTGATGTTTCCAAACACCGGGCAACAGCCATCGATCTGTCACTAATATCACCAGAATTAGTACCATGCTGTACCTGGGACACTCATATAGATACTTTGGGAAGTGATCACTTACCTATCATCATAACGATAACTAATGAAAATATCAGGACAAAAGACAGCACTCCTGATATTATACCAAAATATAATTACACGCGCGCTGATTGGTCCTGGTTTCAGACTGCTCTTGCTAAACACGAATACAAACATTATGAAAGTGACAATGTAGACGTTATGTTTACTAAATTCCAGGAGTCAGTTCTGGCTGCTGCAGACCTCTCAATCCCGAAACTCAAAACCATTAAGTCTAATAACCGTTTGGGTAATGTTTGGTGGACAGAGGCATGTGAGAAAGCAGTTCAGTATAAAAAAGAGAAATACAAAATCTACATCAAAAGCAGAACACCCGAAGATCATATGGAGATGAAAAAAGCTAACACCCAGTGTAATAGAATTATCGCTGAATCAAAGAAAAACTTTTGGGCGTCCTACTGCAAAAAAGAAATTTCAGATTTCGGGGATTTCCATAAAGTCTGGACAAAAATGAATCAAATGAAAAATGGAGTCAACTTACCTAGGTGTCCAATAATGATTGACACGTGTCACAAATTTCCTTCCGATATGGACAAAGCTGAAACGTTTGTGGAACTTTTTGCCGAAAATAGTAAAGTAGATGGTTTACCTCCTACCTGCAAACACTACAGAAAAATGGCAGCAAATAACCCTATCTTCACTGACCCAATACCTCAGAATGATCGCTGGTTTAATGCTCCAATCACCTTACAAGAGCTAAAAAGCACTATCTTGTCTCTACACAACAAAAGAAGTTCAGTAGGTGTCGATGCAGTTTCAAATGAAATGATTAAACATCTTCCGGAAAACTGCATTATTTTCTTACACAAAATTTTTCAGAAATGCTGGGTTAGTGGAACTGTACCACAGATATGGCAAAGGTCTATTGTTATACCAATATTAAAAGCAGGTAAGCCTAAGAACAATAAAAACAGTTACAGACCTATTGCGTTGACGTCCCATACGAGCAAACTAATGGAAAGATTGGTCTTAAACAGACTTATACATTACTGTGATAAAAATAATGTTATTCCAGTAAATCAAGCAGGTTTTAGAAAAGGGAGATCCACAGTTGAGCACCTCGTTAAACTTACAACTCAGATAAAGCAACAGTTTGCCCGCAGAAAAAGTGTTTTAGCTACTTTTTTTGATGTGAAAAAAGCTTACGATCAAGTTTGGCATACGCGTTTATTGTACAAGCTGAAATCTGTTGGTTTATCGGGCAATATGTATGATTACATTAAGTCTTTTTTAGCCAATAGAACAATTCAGGCACGAGTGGGAACTAGTTATTCTACTTCACGAAATCTTGACATGGGAATTCCACAAGGTTCAGTGATAGCACCTCTTTTATTTAATATCCTTATACAGGATCTTCCTAAAGCACTCTCAAATCATGTTGTTTTGGTACAGTACGCTGATGATATATGTATTTGGATGAATATTACTTTAAAAAAGACAACTCCACAAAGAGCGCAGAATTACATTAGGAAGTTGTACCAATCTGATCTTGATAATCTTGGAAACTATATGTTAGAAAATGGTCTGTCGTTGTCAGCGGAAAAAACTAACATGATGCTATTTAATCCTGGTGGTACTTTAAGTAACTTGCCTACTTTCAGATTGCTTGGTGAAGTGTTACATTACAAACAGGTTGTAAAATTCCTGGGAGTCTTTATAACATCGAAATTAAACTGGAATGTCCATTTTGATTATATTTCAACAAAAGCAAGAAAAGCCTTAAATTTTCTTAAGATAATAAGCAGATTACCTTGGGGAATGGATACAAACATACTGATTCATCTATCAACAGCACTTGTACGATCTAAATTATCATATGCACAAGAAGTGTTCTTCAGTGCACCAAAATATTTATTAAAGAAGATACAAAGCTTAGACTGCAAAAGTATTAAAATTGCTCTAGGTGTCCCTGCTCACGCTTCTAATCTGGAAACGTACAAAGTTGCTGGAATTCTGCCTCTGAACAACTATCGTGAGCTGGCGACAACAAAATTTGTCGTTAGAACTACTTCACAAACGGACAATTTTGTCAGTAAGGAAATTAAAATTAGGTCTGATGTTGACTTTCCGAAGCGAGCAAACAGCATTTCATCACAAATGACTGTTGCAACTTACATATCTGACTTGGTCAAACAGTCTCACCTAAATATGGATGAAATAGCTGAGACACCATCAACAACGCCTATCCCTACATGGGAAATGCAAAAAGCCTCTTTTGATATTGATTATACAGACGCTAAGAAACATGAAAACGTCAACATTTCGATATCCACAGCAAGACAACACGTCGATGAAAAATACCGTACCCACCTTCATATTTTTACCGATGGTTCAGTCTTAGAAAATAAATGTGCAGGAGCAGCATTTTATGTTCCAAAATTTAAAATAAAAAAGTCATTTTTCATTGGGGCAAACATATCTATATTCACAGCGGAATTAGTCGCTATTATACAAGCATTGCATTATCTGGTAAATCTTAAACCCGTGTCTTTCAAAGTAGTTCTCTTTGTTGACTCAAAATCTGTACTATATGCCTTACGGTCTTTTGATGCCGACACAAGACCTGATTTAATTACTGAGGCAAATCATCTTGTACATTGTTTAAGGATAAAAGGTACAGATATCAGTTTATGCTGGGTGCCTTCTCACGTTGGTCTTCATGGCAACGAAGTAGTTGACAGAGCAGCTAAGCAAGGTGCAGAGAATTCTGTTAATTCTATAGAATTCCATGTTCATACTTCCGTAAAAGAAGCTTGCAACATGCTCGAATCAGCCTCATGGATTCGATTTCATGAACATTTCAATGAACAGTTTGTGTCACAACAAATGATAAAACTTTCCGTTCAAAATTTATATAAAAAAATGCAGTATTCATCCATGTATCATTTGCGATCGATTGTTGCTGTTCGTTTTCGTATTCAGCTAAACGCATTGAAAACAAAATATTGTAAAAATGTCAAGTGTATTTGCGGCAAACAGTTCACATTGTTTCACTGTTTATTTTATTGCAAAATGCTACGTTCTTTTCTACCGAAAATGTTTACACAAGAAAACTATTCTGAAACTCATTTCAAAAAAGTAACATCAGATCAATCTTTGCTTGTTAAAATTTCAGAATCATTAGTTCACAGTCCTGTTAATGCATTACTTTAACTTTATGCAGTTTGTGTTTTAGTGTTAAATTTTCCCTTCACATTGTTGCAATTAATTGTTACTAATGTTAGAGTTAAGATTTCGTTCTATTTTACTATTCTACCACCTATTTATGACTTTTTCCTCTGTCTCCCCTCTACCCCAATCCAACCCGTCCAATTATCGTTCTCCATTTTATTGTATTTATATATTTTTTTTCTTCCCCTCTCCCCTCCCCCTCCCCCCTCCCCCGTCTAATATCACTTACAGTGAAAAGACGTTAAATCAAAGAACGAACACACACACACACACACACACACACACACACACACACACACACACACACAAACACACACACACTCACACGCACACACACACACACACACACATACAGAGAGAGAGAGAGAGAGAGAGTTGTAGGGAGTGAGGAAGAGACTAAGTCTCTATTTTTACACAAACAGACCAAAGCTAAAGTAAGAAGCATGTTTATGTCAGTAATCAATACAAGAACTCAAAACCAACACAGGAATTAATCATCACCATCGCCGTGAAAGGATCCAGTGACATCACTTTTCTAATAATAAAACCAGACCAACATGATTTACGACACTGAGTCACACTCGTGACGTCGTCTGGAGATGAAATGACGTCAGAGATTGCCTTCTCTTATTACAAAACAAATCGCCGTCAATAATGACGAAACCAATGACCGTCTATATTGACAAAATATGTTGCTGTCTATAATGATGATATAACTTGCCGTCTCTAATAATGAAATAGATTAAATCTATAATGTTACAAGAAATTGTAGTCTATGATAATTAAATAAATTCATGTCTATACCAAAGACAGAGATGGAAAGACTCAACATCTGTATTTTAAGACTAGGGGAAGTGAGATGGAAGGGGGCAGGCATGATAACATCAGGAGAATACACAATAATATACTCTGGTGGTGATTCACATGAAAGAGGAGTAGGCATCATGATGGACAAAGACAAATCAAAAGCAGTTAAGGGATACTAGACTGTGTCCGACAGAGTTTTGCTGGTCAAGTTAGGAGGCAAACCATTTGATATCAACATCATTCAGGTGTATGCACCAACATTCGCAAGTACTCAGGAAGACATCGACAACTTCTACGAAGTATTAGAGATGGCCAAAGTCCAATGTAAATCACACGAAGTTACTACTGTAATAATGGGATATTTTAATGCTAAAGTGGGACAGGATAGGGTGGAGGATATAGTTGGACCTCATGGCCTTGGTAAGCAAAATGAAAGGGGTGAGAAACTTGCAGAATGGGCAGAGATGAATGGGTTTATAGTAGGAAACACATGGTTTGAGCAACCTAATAGAAGGAAATGGACTTGGATGAGTCCAGGAGATAATACCAAAAATCAGATTGACTACATCCTGATCAACCTAAGATTTAGAAATACTTTACTGTCAGCAAAAACACTACCAGGCGCAGACTGCAACAATAACCACAATCCTGTAGTAGGAAGATTTAGACTAAAATTGAGGAAAAGAAAACAGACCAAAAGCAACATCAAAATTAAACCTTGGACTCTTAAAGACAGATGAAGTGATACGTCAAAAATTTAATGTACATGTTCAAAACCAATGCAGTGCTCTGGAAGACGCTGGTGACAGTGAGAAACAATGGACAAAGTTGAGGAATTAGATAAATGAAGCTTGTGAGGAAATCCCTTAGGCAGATAGAAAAGCAAAAAAGAACTGGATGACTAATGAAATTTTGGGCTTGATGGAGGAAAGGAGGAAGGCAAACAGAAATGAGGAGATCTACAGGAAGATAAACAAAGAGATCAGGAATAGGTGCAATGAAGCTAAGGAAGCTTGGCTGAAAACAAAGTGCAAAGAAATGGAAGACTGACACAAAACGGATCCTCAGGGTATGAACAGACGAATTAAAGAAATTGTTCACAGAAAAAATACATGTGCATCAACCGGTTGCTTAAAATCGAAGGATGGCACGCTTATCATGGAAAAAGACAAAATATTAGACAGATGGGCAGAGTACATTAAAGACCTTTTTGAGGATGACAGAAACGAGGAACACATTATAAAAAAAGAACTATGAAGGACCACCTATAATGAAAGACTAAGCTGGAGTGGCACTGAAAAAGATGAAAACGGGAAAAGCCCCAGGACCAGACAACATTACTACAGAGATGATTGAAGCCCTGGAGGAATTTGGCATAGAAAAAATAACAGTCCTCCTAAATGAAATTTACGACACTGGAAAAATCCCCAAAGATATGTCAAAATCAATTTTCATTGCACTTCCAAAGAAGCCAGGGGCTATAGAATGCGAACTACATCGCACAATCAGTTTGATGAGCCATGTAACAAACATCCTGTTAAGAATAATCATGATGAGGACAAGGAATAGAATCAAAAGAGAAATAGCAGAAGAGCAGTGTGGATTTGTTGAAGGTCAATCGAGATGAATAAGGATTTGTATTTATGCTTTGTTGACTACGCCAAGGCTTTCGATCGTGTAAGACATGATGAATTGATCAACCAACTGGTGAGACTCAATGTTGGTGGAAAAGATCTACGAATAATGAGAAATATATATTGGAAACAAACAGCTGCGATGAGAATAGAAAACAATGTAAGCTCTTTCCAAAATATCAAAAGAGGAGTCAGACAGGGTTGTGTTTTGTCACCAGATCTGTTTTCACTTTACAGCGAAAACATCATGAGAAACCTAGAAGAAGACCTGGATTAAAGGTTGGAGGGAAAATGATAAACAACATTCGATACGCAGATGACACCGTGCTAATTGCAGAAAGCGAAAGAGACCTACAAAACCTTGTGAATATACTAGAAATAGAAAGCAAAGGTAAGGGGTTGGAACTAAACAGCAGGAAGACTGAAGTCAAGCTGATCAGTAAAACACATGAAATCCCCTCATGCAAAATAACAGCAAATGGCACAACCTTGACCCAGGTTGATACATTAAAATACCTGGGAACGATCATTTCATCAGACGGCAGATGCACATCGGAAATAGCCGGCAGAATCGGCCAAGCCAAAACAACATTCAAGAAGATGACAAGCATTCTTACCAACAAATGCATGTCAATTAACATCAGGAAGAGAGTTATTGAATATTATACAGAACCAATAATGTTGTATCGGATGCGAGGCGTGGACAGTCAACAAACAAAGCCAGAACAAGATTGAGGCAGCCGAGATGTGGTTTTCAGAAGAATGTTGAGAGTTCCATGGACAGCAAAGAAAAAAACGAGACAGTCTTGATGGAGGCAGACACGAGTAGATCACTCATAAGGAAGATTAGGAAAAGACAAGCAACATTTATAGGCCATTTTATGAGGAAGGGGAATTGGAGCACCTGGTCACAACTGGGAAGCTGGAGGGAAAGAGAGCACCGGGTAGACCCAGGAAGAGAATGCTGGACGGACTTGCAGAGTGGCTGGGGACGAGGAGGGTGGGGGAGATTCTAGGGGCAGGGGCAACGAGAGATAGAGACAGATGGAGGTCCATGATCGCCAACGTTATGCGGCAGGGCACCTGATGATGATGATGATGACCGAAGAAGTAAATTGCTGTCTGTAATGAAGAAATGAATTGCTGTCTATAGTGATGACATACATTGTTGTGCACAATGGTGCAATGGACAATGTGGGAAAGTGCAATACAAAGAATGGTAGATGGAATGATCTGTGACGTATTGCTCCTCTCAGTATCAGTTTCATCCTCAGATCTGTATATGACCTCCTGCTCTTCAATACAAATCTGGTGAACTAGGAGAAATTCAGTAACCCTGCATGCCCACTCTGCCATGGCAAAGAAACAATGGAACATGTACTGAGCCCCTGCAAAGTAGCGCTATCTCTAGGAATGAACACACGGAGGTACAGTTGAGTGCTTAAAGAGAACACACGAGCGATCAGTACTGCCAGCGGAAAAACCATGCCACACAAAGCTCCTGCAACCTTCTACATGGCAGGAGGCAGCAAACTGTGTCTTAGAAAAGCTTTGACATTGGGAGCATGGAAGCAGGGTCTGCTGGAAAAGCAGACAATTGGGAGTGCACAGCAGATCTTCCACAATGAAAAAAAAAAAGCTGGAAATCATTAGCAACGGTGGTGTGAGATCGGATATAGTTTTTTGCTTCCATTATCAGAGCAAATGCTTCTGATCAAGCTCACTCTGCTGTATGTAAGTAGAACAGGGTAAACCATATCTACACGACTGAAAAGTATGCCAGCAAATTGAAGAAATCCATTTTCCAAGCCAAAGTCCTCACCACAGAGGTTACACCAATGGGGTTGGTAGGCACATCAGCCTGTGGCCTCATGAAACAGCTCTCCATTTCTGGGGAAGGAGAGGACAAGAACCCTTAGGGCAACAGCAGAAACAGGACACAGGTGAAAAGAGTTCCAGCTGGATCTGGTTGATAAGGAACAGACGTGAACTTCCTAAGACATAAAAATCCCCTGTATGCTGTATGTGTGTCTATCACATGGGTGACTAGGTTTTGAGACGTGGAAGGTGTTGGTTTGAATCCATGTGGGAAAAATACAAAGAGGACAGACGTTTGATCACTTTAGCAGCACCGGTTTGAACCCAGGTGAACAAAACAGCAACAGCAGAAGGACATCCAGGAGTCATGACCAGATGTGGTCCAACCCCTCTCAGAGTGTAAGGAGTTTAAGGCTGAAACACTTGCATGAGGGGAGCTTCTCCTCTGAGGACCTTGTGCTGTCCAGCTGTCCCAGAGTTTCTTGCTACTGGTTAATGTGGACACTTCATCGTATGATATATATGGAATCATCCAAGTGCTGCAACACCAACATGAAAACAACCCACTGAAACTGAAGGAAAACAACGTGCTAGGAATCCTTGGAAGACCACTGTACCTCCATCTCCATCCAGGTCAGACAGGGATTTAGCAATGCCAGAGAAAATGTTTAACAACAAGCCAAAAACACTGGATGAACGACAGAAAGTGATGGAGAAAGCCATAGCAAAATCATCACCTGGGCCTAACGGAATACCTTATCTATTGTATAAGAAATGTCCCAGTGTTATCAAATGGCTCCACAAACTGATAAAATCAGCAATCAATGGATGACAGCTGATGAAATGTACGTTCTGAAAGAACAGCACTCGACTGGCATCAACCAGTTCAGACCAATATCACTTCTGAACGTCGAAGAGAAAATATTCTCCATCATGGCAGCAAGGCTGAACAAATACCTATTAAGAAATAAATACGTGGATTTGTCAGTCATAAAAGGAGGCATCCCGAGAGTGTCAGGCTGTTAGAGTATGCCACCACCATGATTTGGGAAGGAACCCAAAGAGCTAAAACAGAGAAAAGGGACCTCGACGTGGTGTGGCTCGATCTGACAAATAGCATGGATCTGTCCCACACAAGAAGATTCAACTGGTCCTTGTGATGTATCATGTCCTAAAGAACATCCGAGAAATACTGAAGAACTATTTTCATGGCTTCTCAATGTGATTTCCCATAAAGGAATGCAGTACAGATTGAATCAATTCAGAAGCAGGCATAGCCATCCTGGTCCCCCAAGAGTGTCAGGAGTTAAGGGCCGAAACGCTTGACGGGGAGTTCTCCTCTGAAGACCTTCTGCTATCCTGCTTTCCCCAGAGTTTCTTGCTGCAGCGGTGCTCTGGGTGCTGTTTTTGTGGATGACGTCATAAGCCAGATCCTATGTACAGCATGCTTTTAAGGCACGTAGAACAGCTGTCCCTGTCAAAACTCTGTAGAGAAAAGGTCACTTTTATGGGGGGGAAATCTACGCACATAGGGGTCAAAAGTCACTTGTATATGGAAATACAAACTACACACATACATGTAAAAATGACTTTTATCAGTAATACAAACCACACACATACATGTAAAAATGACTTTTATCAGTAATACAAACTACACACATACATGTAAAAATGACTTTTATCAGTAATACAAACTACACACATACATGTAAAAATGACTTTTATCAGTAATACAAACTACACATACGTGTAAAAATGACTTTTATCAGTAATACAAACTACACACATACATGTAAAAATGACTTTTATAAGTAATACAAACTACACACATACATGTAAAAATGACTTTTATCAGTAATACAAACTACACACATATATTTAAAAATGATTTTTATCAGTAATACAAACTACACACATATATGGAAAACGACTTATCAGTAATACAAACTACACACATACATGTAAAAATGACTTTTATCAGTAATACAAACTACACACATACATGTAAAAACGTCACTTTTATTGGGAAAGAAACTACTAAACACATACAGATAAAATGTTACTTTGATAGGCAAACACAAACTACACATACACGTAAAATAATAATAATAATAATTACAATATATATATAGCGCAAAAACGTCACCTTTATTCTATGTTTATCTATATATCTATCTATCTTTGGCCCAAATGTATGGAACTCTCTACCACTGTCTCTCAGAAAAACTAAGTGTTTCTCAACCTTCAAACGGCACCTGAAAACCCACCTCTTTCAAACTCATCTAACCTGAAGAGCCTTAGTTTGCAAGTCTGTCATCAGACTAATCTCTCCTGCCTGTATAACAGTATTTTGTATAAGGGCCTATAGAGCAAGGTGTGTGTGTGCGTGCATGTGTGTATGTGTGTGTGTGTGTGTGTGTGTGTGTGTGTGTGTGTGTGTGTGTGTGTGTGTGTGTGTGTGTGTGTGTGTGCTTGAGTGAGCATGTGTGTGTATCACTGTATGTGTACAGCTGAGGAAGGGATAGGGGAGAAATTGAGTGGGAAAGAGACTGAAATACTTTAAGAAACTTTTTCAAATCTTTGTTTGTATGTAAATTGTGATGTATGATATGCGAATAGTTCATAATTTGTGAGGAATTTTGATTGTCAAGGTATTAATGCTGTAATACTGAAGTTGTAATGTTTTTCCTGTATATGGATTAGAATTTTTCTGTTTTTATCTTCATTCAAAATATTGATTATAATTTTATGTACAACTATTGCATGCATAAACACACACACACGCATGCAAACATAGCACACGCACACACACACACACACACACTCTCTCTCTCACACACACACACACACACACACACATTCTTACAAACACACGCGCACAGCAACGCACACGCACGCACACACACACGTACGCAAGCACACACACGCAGCAATATATAAACACAGTATGCCTCTTTATTCATATGAAAAATCTGTTAATTTTTCTTCATTACATAAGTCAGTGTTTAAATTTTAATATTCTGTGGTTTCTTATGTGTCTTCTTACTTGTATAGCTTTAATGTTTGTTGTTATCTTATTGTGTATGTAATTGTG
>JAPXFY010000025.1:3461220-3476220 GCA_030674185.1 Monoplex corrugatus | reverse complement strand
GTTTGTTTGTTTGTTCTTCTTGTATGTTTGTTTTTCTTTCACTAGGCATTTCTTTATTATGCAAGTAATTTTGCTTTCCATGGGAAGGCATACAACTAATCCAGAGGTAATGCAGATGGTAATGATAACTGTGTGTAATTCAAACATGAATCAGGGCTACATAAAATGCATTCTGTGTCAAAACACATCTTGGTATCAATCACATTGGAGACATACAGACACCTGCTGGGCTGAGAAAGTGATTGGGATGTCATGCTCAAAGACAAGTCCATGAAGTGGATGAAACACAACTGTGTGGCCTCAACTTTCAACCAGAGCATGTAGCACACTGAGCTTTGATTAGAAAACAGTCATGGGCAAAAATACTCATTGTCATTTTGACTGATGGGGATTTTTTTAAAACTTACACTGTACCAACTGAATGTTTGTTGTTTGTTAAATAGACAGTCACTATGTGAATGCTTAACTGCCACTGATCAAAACTTATCACTGATTTATGTTTTGAAGGATCTGATGCAGAAGACCAATCCACTCATGATCTTTAAGAATTCCTTTCTGAACCTCTGGCCTGTCAGGCAGTACAGATAGAAATTCATGGAGTAATTCAAATAACGGACAGTGTAAAAGACTTTTCCCAGAAAGAGATACAACGCCAATTTATGAAAAGCAATGGCATGAAAACCTGGAATAGTTAGTATAGTGATGACCATGACAGGTAATGTGAGGACAATGAAGGACACAGACACAACAAGAGCTGTCAGAGTGATGGAGTTCACTTCTCTCTCTCTGTGTCTCTGCTGTGTGTCTGTGGCAGTCAACTGGTCACCAGCTTCCTTCACTGACGTTCTTAACTTCACCACTAGCACAATGTTACCGATCATCAGACATATGAAAGGAAGCAAAGAAGACAGAAACAGGTCGATTTTAACAAAACACATCCTTCAGAAACATCTGATAGTTTCTCTTCATATTACATCTCCCATCTAAAACGGCCATCCATGCAGAGAGTGAGAGTAAACCAAGCTGAACAAGATGACGATGCCCACAATGACGGCCCAGGATTTCTTTGCTGTACACATCACGTTCACACGATGTGGCCACACCACAGACATGGCCCTGTGTGTCACCATCACCACCACAAACCAGGCAGAGCAGACAGAAGCTACATCACTTATGTACTGCCCCAGCTTACACACAGCGTCATGAAGATCAAACAAACGAAATCTCGTAAGGTCTGAGATCCACACATTGAGAGACACCGTGAAGTTGACACAGAGATCAGTCACAGCCAGACACAGGAAATAACGGTCCAAGGCAGAACGGTTGGTTTGAAATCTACGAACAATGATGATAGTCATCACATTACCAAACACACCCAGGATAACAATGAAGGGCATAGAGAAAATCGTGATCAAGTCTCTTAACTTAAGTAATCGCGAGGAATAAAACATTTGTTTGATCATGTTTACTGATAAAACTGTGTCACCCATCGTGATACTGGTCACAGCCATCATCATGTATGTCACATTTCTTACAGAGGGTGTAGAATCCCCTGTCATGATATCAGACACAGTCATCATCAAGTGTGTTACATTTCTCTGATTCATGGTCCTGGACACAAACCAGCTACCTGGTCTGTCTGAAATCAGCAATGAAGGAAACGTTTAGAAATACTTTAGTACTATTTTTGAATATTTAGCAAACCCAGATGTGTGAACATCAGTGACTGACTTAGCTCAGGGCTAATTTATTGCCACATGCATCTCAGGAATATGACTGTCTTAGTTCAGGGCTATATTACCACACACATCTCAGGATATGACTGTCTTAGTTCAGGGCTATATTGCCACATACATCTCAGGATATGACTGTCTTAGTTCAGGGTTATATTGCCACATACATCTCAGGATATGACTGTCTTAGTTCAGGGCTATATTACCACATACATCTCAGGATATGACTGTCTTAGTTCAGGGCTACTTTATTGCCACTCACATCTTAGAAAATGGCAAGAAAAGTTAATCCTGTCTGTTGCAGTGTTCCATAGATCCCCTCCACGTCCCCCACCCTCACCATCCACACTGATCACTAAACCAGAAGAAGTAAATGACGTGTAGTAAACGTCATCCACCAACAGTGTGAACAGTGACTTTGCTGTAAGAGTCGTCCAATGAAAAACGCAAATCGTTGACATTAACACCAGCCTTCAGTTTTATTCAGTACTGAAAACATTAATAATAAAATAATACACCTAGTCTTCATGCTTTAAAAAAATCGATTTTGTATAACGTTTTACTCCGAACTCGCTGTTCAGTGCACATATTCAGACATTTCTTTAATGGAACACAAAGAATTGTCCGTTAGGTGAGCTGACCACGTTGCACTATGTTGTTGTACAGTCTGTATCTTTGATGGGCGTGCATGCTGGATGTTTTCATGTTTCTATAAGCCAGCCACTGACATGACTGACAGGATCTATGACGTGCATGTTTGATATTCTGCTTGCTTGTACACACAAATGGAGTTTAGGCACAGGCAGGTTTGCGCACATGTTGACCTTGAGGGATCAGACAAATCTTAACCCTTTACCCACCAAGCAGCAGTGTCCAGGTGGGCTGACCCCGTGACCTTCTGATTGGACGTCTGACGTTTACCCACACCATGCCTGTCTGTGTGAAATGATGTTAATGTGTGTGTGTGTGTGTGTGTGTGTGTGTGTGTGGTGTGTGTGTGTGTGTGTGTGTTGTGGGCACACGTGAGTGTGTGTGTGTGTGAGGGGGGGAGAGAGACTGAGAGAGAGAAAGAGATAGAGAGAAAGAGAGAGAAACTTTGCCTTCATGCAAGTCTGCATGTGAATGCACGTGCGTGTCTGTGTGTGTGTTTGTGGGTAAGTTTGCATGTGTGTATGCGCATACAATATTGGCCAGGCGAGAGTAAAACTCCCTTACGTGTTTTCACGTGTATGTGTATTTTGATGATAACACAAGGACAGTATTGGTACATACTGACCATCTTCATCATCATCAGGTGCCCTGCTGCATGGTTGTGGCGACCATGAACTTCCAACCATCTCTATCTCTCGTTGCCCCCAGCATCTCCCCCACACTTCTCATCTCCAGCCACTCTGCAAGTCCGTCCAGGATTCTCTCCCTGGATCTACCTGGTGCTCTCTTTCCCTCCAGCTTTCCCGTTGTGACCAGGTGCTTCAAATCCCCCTTCCTCATAAAATGGCCTATAGATGTTGCCCGTCTTTTCCTAATCTTCCTTATGAGTGATCTACTTGTGTCTGCCTCCATCAAGACTGTCTCGTTTCTTTTCTTTGCTGTCCATAGAACTCTCAACATTCTTCTGAGAAACCACATCTCGGCTGCCTCAATCTTGCTCTGGCTTTGATTGCTGACTGTCCACGCCTCGCATCCGTACAACAGTATTAGTTCTATGTAACATTCAAGGACTCTCTTTCTGATGTTAATTGATAGGCATTTGTTGGTAAGAATGCTTGTCATCTTCTTGAGTGCTGTTTTGGCTTGGCCGATTCTTCCAGCTATTTCCGATGTGCATCTGCCGTCTGATGAAATGACCGTTCCCAGGTATTTGAACTTATTAACCTGTGTCAAGGTTGTGCCATTTGCTGTTATTTTGCATGAGGGGATTTCATGTTTTTTACTGATCACCATGACTTCAGTCTTCCTGCTGTTTAGTTACTGACCATGGTTTACATGTATTCTGTCTGTATTGTAGAATGTCTGGCATACGTGGATCTGCTGTCCTCTACTTGGTGTTAAGGAAAATGAACGTGACCACAATCGTGTGGGTAAAATCACTATAGCAAACATTCTGAATCTTGGAACGTCCGAAGTCCTTGAGCACTTAAATTCATATCTCTCTGAAGAAAGTCTGAGTCATCGTGCCATCCATCATCTTTCTCAAAAAGGAATAATTAGAACAGGTGACCAAAAATCCACAATGACAAGAAAAATTGGAGCCATCACCAGTCACACAAACAGTGGCACTATCTCAAAAGCAACCCAGCCCAGACACCTCCAACGTGGAATAGAAAGTGTTTGAGCTTTTCCTGTATCAGAGGTTCAACAGATTTACAGAAATGGACAGGACCGTTGGAATGATAGTGAAAAGGATTGTGGTGGCAGATTATTTTACTTTGGGATTGGTGGGTGGAATAAGGCAGTTATGATGGAGACGATAAATCGTGTTGGTGGGTGAATGGAAGCTTTGTGTCATGGTGTTCATGGGTGGGTGTCTGTGATGTCGTTGTGGGGCCGTTATTGTGGTCAGTTCATACTGAGGCTCTGTTTCATATCCACCCAGATTATATATATGTATCATCATCATCATCACCAGGTGCCTTGCCACATGGCGTTAGCGATTATGGACTTCCATCAGTCTCTATCATTTGTTGCCTCAAGCATCTCTTCCACCCTCCTTGTCCCCAGCCACTCTACAAGTCCGTCTAGTATTTTCTCCCTGAGTCTACCTAGTGCTCTCTTTCCTTCCAGCTTTCCCGTTGAGACCAGGTGCTCCAATTCCCCTTTCCTCAAAAAATGGCCTATAAATGTTGCCTGTCATTGCCTTATCTTCCTTATGAATGATCTACTTGTGTCTGCCTCCATCAAGACTGTCTCGTTTCTTTTCTTTGCTGTCCATGGAACTCTCAACATTCTTCTTAGAAACCACATCTCGGATGCCTCAATCTTGTTCTGACTTTGCTTGTTGACTGTCCACGCCTCGCAACCGTACAACAGTATTGGTTCTATATTACATTCAAGAATTCTCTTTCTGATGTTAATTGATAAGCATTTGTTGGTAAGAATGCTTTTCATCTTCTTGAATGCTGTTTTGGCTAGTCCGATTCTGCTGGCTATTTATGATGTGCATCTGCCATCTGGTGAAATGATCGTTCCCAGGTATTTAAACTTATCAACTTGTCTCAATGTTGTGCCGTTTGCTGTTATTTTGCATGAGGGGATTTCAAATTTTTCTTACTGATCACCATGACTTCAGTCTTCTTCCTGTTTAGTATGCGTATGTATGTATGTATGTTTATTTCTTTCTTTTTAATATTTCGTTCTAGTGACATAGACAGGTACAAAAATAGGCTAATAGGTTCTGAAGACCTTGTCAACACATATAGTTGTGTGCTGGTATATGGTTTATGTCATGATTAGTTTGGATCTTCTCCATCACTTGGCAGTAACGACGTCAATGCACATGGAATTTACACTCGTAGTGTCTGATAGACAAGGGGTTATGACATATGTCATAAGGATGACGTGACTCAAGTGTCTGATAGACAAGGGGTTATGACATATGTCATAAGGCTGATGACGTGACTCAAAAGTGTCTGATAGACAAGGGGTTATGACATATGTCATAAGGATGACGTGACTCAAGTGTCTGATAGACAAGGGGTTATGACATATGTCATAAGGATGACGTGACTCAAGTGTCTGATAGACAAGGGGTTATGACATATGTCATAAGGATGACGTGACTCAAGTGTCTGATAGACAAGGGGTTATGACATATGTCAAAAGGATGACGTGACTCAAGTGTCTGATAGACAAGGGGTTATGACATATGTCATAAGGATGACGTGACTCAAGTGTCTGATAGACAAGGGGTTATGACATATGTCATAAGGATGACGTGACTCAAGTGTCTGATAGACAAGGGGTTATGACATATGTCATAAGGATGACGTGACTCAAGTGTCTGATAGACAAGGGGTTTATGACATATGTCATAAGGATGACGTGACTCAAGTGTCTGATAGACAAGGGTTATGACATATGTTCATAAGGATGACGTGACTCAAGTGTCTGATAGACAAGGGGTTTGACATATGTCATAAGGATGACGTGACTCAAGTGTCTGATAGACAAGGGGTTATGACATATGTCATAAGGATGACGTGACTCAAGTGTCTGATAGACAAGGGGTTTATGACATATGTCATAAGGATGACGTGACTCAAGTGTCTGATAGACAAGGGGTTATGACATATGTCATAAGGATGACGTGACTCAAGTGTCTGATAGACAAGGGGTTATGACATATGTCATAAGGATGACGTGACTCAAGTGTCTGATAGACAAGGGGTTATGACATATGTCATAAGGATGACGTGACTCAAGTGTCTGATAGACAAGGGGTTATGACATATGTCATAAGGATGACGTGACTCAAGTGTCTGACCATCTTGGAAGCGTGAGTTAAAAAAACTAAGGAGAAAAAAACAGGACGACAGCCAAGCTCCCTCAAGGTGTTTACAGCCAAAACATTTGCCAGTAGGAGCTTCCGATACAAACGTTTCATCCATGAATATCACACACAAACAATTCACCAGAAAGCATCCCTCACAATAAAATGACTAATAAATATCACACACAAACAATTCACCAGAAAGCATCCCTCACAATAAAATGACTAATAAATATCACACACAAACAATTCACCAGAAAGCATCCCTCACAATAAAATGACTAATAAATATCACACACAGACATTTCACCAGAAAGCATCCCTCACAATAAAATGACTAATAAATATCACACACAAACAATTCACCAGAAAGCATCCCTCACAATAAAATGACTAATAAATATCACACACAAACAATTCACCAGAAAGCATCCCTCACAATAAAATGACTAATAAATATCACACACAGACATTTCACCAGAAAGCATCCCTCACAATAAAATGACTAATAAATATCACACACAAACAATTCACCAGAAAGCATCCCTCACAATAAAATGACTAATAAATATCACACACAAACAATTCACCAGAAAGCATCCCTCACAATAAAATGACTAATAAATATCACACACAAACAATTCACCAGAAAGCATCCCTCACAATAAAATGACTAATAAATATCACACACAAACAATTCACCAGAAAGCATCCCTCACAATAAAATGACTAATAAATATCACACACAAACATTCACCACAAAACATCCCTCACAATAAAATGACTAATAAATATCACACACAAACATTCACCACAAAACATCCCTCACAATAAAATGACAAATAAATATCACACACAAACAATTCATCACAAAACATCCCTCACAATAAAATGACTAATAAATATCACACACAAACATTCACCAGAAAACATCCCTCACAATAAAATGACTAATAAATATCACACACAAACATTCACCAGAAAGCATCCCTCACAATAAAATGACTAATACATATCACACACAAACATTTCTCCGGAAAATATCTCTCACAACAAAATGACTAATAAATATCACACACAACCATTTAACCACAAAACATCCCTCACAAATAATGACCAATCATTATCACACACAAACATTTTACCAGAAAACATCAATCACAAATGTAATTATCAATAAATATCACACACAAACGTTTTACCAGAAAACATCCCAAACAATAAAATTGCCAATGAATATCACACACAAACAGAATGGTATTGTCTTTGAACCTTCCAGTATTTCATTGCAGCACAAGACCAGTTGTTTTGGTCACAGTTATAGAGTCAACTGTTCAGTGTTTTGGTCACAGTTATACAATCAACTGTTCAGTGTTTTGGTCACAGTTATACAATCAACCGTTCATGTTGTGGTCACAGTTACATAGTCAACTGTTCAGTGTTTTGGCGTCAGTTATACAATCAACTGTTCAGTGTTGTGATCACAGTTATAGAGTCAACTGTTCAGTGTTGTGGTCACAGTTATACAATCAACTGTTCAGTGTTGTGGTCACAGTTATACAATCAACTGTTCAGTGTTGTGGTCACAGTTATACAATCAACTGTTCAGTGTTGTGGTCACAGTTATAGAGTCAACTGTTCAGTGTTGTGGTCACAGTTATAGAGTCAACTGTTCAGTGTTGTGGTCACAGTTATAGAGTCAACTGTTCAGTGTTGTGGTCACAGTTATACAATCAACTGTTCAGTGTTGTGGTCACAGTTATAGAGTCAACTGTTCAGTGTTGTGGTCACAGTTATAGAGTCAACTGTTCAGTGTTGTGGTCACAGTTATAGAGTCAACTGTTCAGTGTTGTGGTCACAGTTATACAATCAACTGTTCAGTGTTGTGGTCACAGTTATAGAGTCAACTGTTCAGTGTTGTGGTCACAGTTATAGAGTCAACTGTTCAGTGTTGTGGTCACAGTTATACAATCAACTGTTCAGTGTTGTGGTCACAGTTATACAATCAACTGTTCAGTGTTGTGGTCACAGTTATAGAGTCAACTGTTCAGTTTTGCGGTCACAGTTATATAGTCAACTGTTCAGTGTTGTGGTCACAGTTATATAGTCAACTGTTCAGTGTTGTGGTCACAGTTATATAGTCAATTGTTCAGTGTTGCGGTCACAGTTATATAGTCAACTGTTCAGTGTTGTGGTCACAGTTATTTAGTCAATTGTTCAATGTTGCAGTCACGGTTATATAGCCAACTGTTCAGTATTGTGGTCACAGTTATATAGTCAACTGTTCAGTGTTGTGGTCACAGTTATATAGTCAACTGTTCAGTGTTGTGGTCACAGTTATATAGTCAATTGTTCAGTGTTGCGGTCACAGTTATATAGTCAACTGTTCAGTGTTGTGGTCACAGTTATATAGTCAACTGTTCAGTGTTGTGGTCACAGTTATATAGTCAACTGTTCAGTGTTGTGGTCACAGTTATATAGTCAACTGTTCAGTGTTGTGGTCACATTATATAGTGAATTGTTCAATGTTCTCTATGAACCATTTTCCTGTTCATTTTATGGCTGCAGGTTTCTGCTGTACAACAGACAGACACGTCATTACAGATGGTAATTTATGGTATTCTGTGCAGCCTGTGTACGTCAGTTTTCTGCCTTAGTATTATAAATCATTTGATCTTGTTTCATTATTGGAAATGTAACGTCACCTGTTGTGAGGCAAGGTGGATGATTTATTACTGTGCTAGGTCTGGAACTGAATACTGACGGTAAACATCCAGCATTAATGTTACCAGGTAACTGTGTAAACATATGCACGTATGTACAGACAGTGCATAAATGTATATATAAATCCGCACTCACAAACACATTAGCAGCATGCACATACACACACGTAGATACACGCTCAAGCGCGCGCCCCCTGAACACACTTACGCACGCACACACACACGCACACAAACACACACTCACTCGCGCGCGTGTACACAAACACATACACACACACACACATACACACACACGCACACACACACGCGCACACACAAGTACACACTCACGCACGCACGCACGCACACGCACAAGCACACACACACACACTCTCTCTCTCACACAGACACACGCACGCACACACGCATACAAACACACACACACGCACACTCTCTCTCTCTCTCTTTAACACACACACACACACACACACACACACACACACACACACACACACACACACATTCACACACACAAGTTAATATTTCTTCATAGACACATGCAATTCTGTTTTGTTCTCTGTGTACGTGTGCGTGCACGTTTCTCTCTGCTTGTGTGTACCTGCTGTGTGTGTGTGTGTGTGTGTGTGTGTGTGTGTGTGTGTGTGTGTGTGTGTGTATGTGTGTATGTGTGTATGTGTGTGTATGTGTCTGTGTGTGTATGTGTGTGTATGTCTGTGTGTCTTTGTGTGTGTGTGTCTCTGTATGCATCTGTGTGTGTGTCTGTGTGTATCTGTGTCTGTGCGTCTGTCTGTGTGTGTGTCTCTGTATGTGTCTGCTGGTTATGTGTTTGATGAGTGCGCACACGTATATCTGCCAGTGATTTAAAATACGTCCTTGTGTGTGTGTGTGATGGTGTTTTCAAGTGTAATGAAGATAATATTTATAAGGCTTCAAAGTGTACATCTGTTGGTGTTTGTTCCTTCTTATGTAATAATGATAATATTATTAAGGTGCCAAAGTGTACATCTATTGGTGTTTGTTCCTTCTTATGAAATGATGATAATATTTATAAGGTGCCAAAGTGTACATCTATTGGTGTTTGTTCCTTCTTTCATTTAACGTCTTATCATTGCAAGTGATCGTAGGGAGAAATACAAACGTTTGGTTGAGGATGAGGGTAGGGGATAACGTAAGAGACAGAAAATGCATAAAAGTTCAACTTGAAACGATATAAGAAAGAAAACTGTATTTTGTTCGTATCACAAACTTTTCATTGAAATCTTCGTAAAAGTGAAATCCAATCAATACCGTTAATTCTAGCGAACTGTAAGCTT
Organism: Monoplex corrugatus; assembly: GCA_030674185.1. NCBI lineage: Eukaryota > Metazoa > Mollusca > Gastropoda > Littorinimorpha > Ranellidae > Monoplex > Monoplex corrugatus. The sequence continues at coordinate 3,465,962 of JAPXFY010000025.1, read as the reverse complement.
CTGTCACTGAAACACAAACATGAAAAGACGCATGGGTTAATAGACAGATGGAGTTGAAACTTGACGTTAACTAGGAAGGACAGTTCTCATTGAAACACAAACTTCTTAACATTAAAGTAATACATAAACAGGACTGTGTATCAATGATTCTGAAATCTCAAATAACTTAACTTGATTGTTTTTGATTCTTCTAACTGCGTTCCATGATAGATTTTTATACGTGCGTGTATGTGAAAATATCTTTTAATCAAAAGGAATCTCTTTCTTTACAGGAAAACGGTGATCCAACATGAACTGCTCACTAGAAATACGCTTGGCATATTAACAGTATCTTACATTCAAAGCCTTTAGCAACAATCAACTTGAAACGATATAAAAAAGAAAACTGTATTTTGTTCGTATCACAAACTTTTCATTGAAATCTTCGTAAAAGTGAAATCCAATCTATAACGTTAATTCTAGCGAACTGTAAGCTTCTGTCACTGAAACACAAACATGCATGTTTATTGATTTTTCTGAATTGTGTGCACTTTTTTAAGCTGCTCTGTCAATTGCTTAGTTACCGTGAAGACCAATATGAACAAACACCCAGTAGAAACTGACATCCATAGCTGAAGCAGTGTATCAGGTGATTTGCCTCAAAAACTACATCAGGTCTTGTTTTTGTACAAAAAGGCTGTAAGCAGCGTAGTTCATATTTTGTATCAACAAAAAGCTGCTGTGAAGAACACAGGCTGAACGTGTATTAGACAGTACAATGTCTGTGTGATAGCGAAGAGTTTACCATAAGCATGGACATATACTTCCCAACGTGTATTAGACAGTACAATGTTTGTGTGACAGCGAAGAGTTTACCATAAGCATGGACATATACTTCCCAACGTGTATTAGACAGTACAATGTTTGTGTGATAGCGAAGAGTTTACCATAAGCATGGACATATACTTCCCAACGTGTATTAGACAGTACAATGTTTGTGTGATAGCAAAGAGTTTACCACAAGTATGGACATATACTTCCCAACGTGTATTAGACAGTACAATGTTTGTGTGATAGCGAAGAGTTTACCATAAGTATGGACATATACTTCTCAACGTGTATTAGACAGTACAATGTTTGTGTGACAGCGAAGAGTTTACCACAAGTATGGACATATACTTCCCAACGTGTATTAGACAGTACAATGTTTGTGTGACAGCGAAGAGTTTACCACAAGTATGGACATATGCCCCCTACCTACACCTACCCCCCCAAAAGACTGTTCTATGTTAAATATGGAAATTAAAATGCTGTTACTGTAGTTCTCTTTTTAACTGTAAAAATATGCAGATAATTATAGTACTTTTCATGGACGTGTTCTCTTGATATGGTTATCGTAATGTTGTCGTTTTCACCTTATTTTAGTACCTGTATAATCAACACGTGTGTATGATTTGTTGTGTGTGCTTTTCTCTGGTTCCTTGCGGTGGATAAGTTATTTGTGTATGCACGCATGCGAAGCAGTAATTATGTACATATGTGTGAGCATACATAGCTATGTACGCCTGTTATACAACATATATCGTGAACTGTCTTATATATCATGTGTTTATCAGACTTGTATCGTTTGATTCTGACCAGGGATCAGTGCCAACTGTTGTCAGCGTTTCCTGTTTATTTTTCTCGGGTTGTTTACTGACAGATGTTGACAAAGTTCAACTGTTCAATGTTATGGTCACAGTTATATAGTGAACTGTTCAGTGTTCTCCATGAACCGTTTTTCAGTTCATTTTATGGCTTCAGGTCTCAGGTCATTACAGACGGCAATTTATGGCATTCTGTGCAGCCTGTGTACGTCAGTTTTCTGCCTTAATATTATAAATCATTTTGATCTTGTTTCTCTATTGGAAATGTAACATCACCTGTTGTGAGGCAAGGTGGATGATTTATTACTGTGCTAGGTCTGGAACTGAATATTGACGGTAAACATCCAGCGCTAATATTACCAGATAATTGTGTGAACATAAGTACGTACGCGCAGACAGTACATAAGTGTATGTACAAACACGCACGCACGAACACGTAAGCAGCATGCACACATACGCACGCACGTACACGCGTGACCGCCCGCGCGCACACACACACAAAACACACATACAGTCACAGACATACATACGTACACACACACACACACACACACACACACACACACACACACACGCATGCACGCACACACACACACACACACACACACACACACACACACACACACACACACACACACACACACACACGCATTCACGCTAATATTTCTTCATGGACGAATGAAATTCTCTTTCTTCTCTGTCCACGTCTGCATGCGCGTTTGTGTGTGTATCAGGTGTTTGTGTATGTGTGTGTGTGTGTTAGTGCGTTTGTGTGTGTGTGTGTGTGTATGTGTGTGTGTGTGTGTATGTGTGTGTGTGTGTGTGTACATGTGTGTGTGTGTGTCTGTGTCTGTGTGTCGGTGTGTGTCTGTGTGTGTGTCTCTGTCTGTCTGTGTGTGTGCTGCGTGTGTGTTTGTATATGTGTGCGCACACGTATATCTGAAAATGGATGGTCTACTGATTTAAAATACGTCCTTGTGTATACATGTGATGGTGTTTTCAAGTGTAATGATGATAATATTTATAAGGCTCCAAAGTGTACATCCGTGGGTGTTCGTTCATTCTTTCATTTAACGTCTTTTCATTCCAAGTGATAGTGGGGAGAAATAAAAACATTTAGTTGGGGATGAGGGTAGGGGATAGAGACAGACAGTGCATAAAAGGAAGAGACAAGGACACGAAAACAGACGTGGGTTTGTGGACAGATGGAGTTGAACAGTAACAGTAAAAAGGAAGAGACAAGGACACGAAAAGAGACGTGGGTTTGTGGAAAGATGAAGTTGAACAGTAACAGTAACAAGGAAGGGACATTCTCACTGAAATACAAATTCTGTAAATGTTGAAATAATGCATGAACATGATTGTGTACCGATGATTCTGAAAATAACGACTAACACAGCTTAATTTGTTGTTAATTCTCTATAACGTGTTTCACAATAGTTTTGCATGTGCGTGTATGTGTGTACTGTTTTGGATAAAATTAATTAATTTTGACAGTGAAACAAATAGTGATACCTTTTAATTGTTCCCAGAAATAAACTTAAAATTTTACAGTATTTTGCTTTCAGAACAATTCGTCAAAGATGAGAATAAACAGTAACAATTCATGACAATGGTACAGGAAAGAAAATTGCTTTGTGTTTGTATCACACACCTTTCATTGAAATCTTCATCAAATCGAATCAATAATGTTAACGCTAGCGAGCTGTAAGTTTCTTTCCCTCACGCACAGACATGCATGTTTATTGATTTTTCAGAATTGAGTATAATTTTCTTAGCTGCTCCATCAACTACTTCATTGCCCTTAAGACCAAGTGACAAGGCTCCAAGCAGAAACTAATGTCCATGTCTTAAACAGTGGTAAATGATTTGCCTCAACAACTACATCAGGTCTTGTTTCTGTGTTAAAAGACTGTAAGGCATGTAGTACAGATTTTGTATCAACAAAAAGCTGCTGTGAAGAACACAGGCTGAAAGTTTATTAGATAACACAATGCTTGTGTGATAGCGAAGAGTTCACCGTCAGTACGAGTATGGACCTATGCCCCCACCCCAATAGACCATTCTACTTTAAATATGGCAATTAGAATGCTGGTCCTGTATTATTCTGTTCTAGAATCAATCCATCTGTAAAAGATATGCAGATGATTACAGTACTTTTCATGGACGTGTTCTCTTGCTGTACTTATCGTAATGTTGACGTTTTCATCTTTTTAGTGCCTGTATAATAAACATGCATTTATATTTGTATTCAGCAGTTTCTTTTTTAAACCCCATTGCTATAAAATAGACCTAATGGTCAATGCTAGGGCATCTTCTTAGGTTATGTGCGCAAAAACATTGATATGTGTACTTAATGTTCTTTCCAGTAGTTCTAATGGCAACTTTAACTGTTGCTAACTCACGACACTTGTCCAGAGGCAGAATTCCAACAAATGTATACGTTTAGTGATTACATGTATGATGCGGTACACCCAGTGCATTGTTTACACTTTTGCAGTCTACGGTTAAAAGTTTTCTTTTCAATAAATATTTAGGTCAGTGAAGAACACATCTTTACGTAGGATAATGCAGATGTTACAAGTGCAGTTGAAAGATGGATCAGCAAGCTGGTATCACTCCCTAGAGCAACCTGCTTATTGTCCTCAGGAAGTTTATGGTGGGTGTAAATTGTCTTTGTATGTACACACGTGTAGCAGTAATTGTGTACACATGTATGAGCATACACAGCTATGTAAGCCTGTCAGACAAAACATATCGTGAACTGTCTGATATATCTTGTGTTTATCAGGCTTTTATCGTTTTATTCTGATCAGTGATCTATATCAACTTTGCCATGCTTTCTTGTTTACTATCATTTTTTTATATTGGCAGATTTTGACAACGTTTAGACCGTATATCCAGCACAGTACATGGTCACAATACACAAAGTACAGACTATATATCCAGCACAGTACATGGTCACAATACACAAAGTACAGACTATATATCCAGCACAGTACATGGTCACAATACACAAAGTACAGACTATATATCCAGCACAGTACATGGTCACAATACACAAAGTACAGACTATATATCCAGCACGGTACATGGTCACAACACACAAAGTACAGA
>JAPXFY010000025.1:3456220-3458720 GCA_030674185.1 Monoplex corrugatus | reverse complement strand
CGTCTACATGATGTGTTGTAGTATGACTGTAATAAAACATGACTGTGGACACAGGTGTAGACAGATCTGACCTGGTGACACGTCTACATGATGTGTTACAGGGTGCTGGTTATGTAGGCTTGCTGTCTGAATTTACACACTGACAGCAAAGTCCAAAACAAGAGTGACTGCCTGCGCCCAAGCAAACACAAACCAGAAGAACAAGAAAATCAATGTAAGCGCATCTCCAACAAGACAACACAAAACAAAAAAAACGCAAATTTTCGGCCAACTAGCCTTTGTCAAGCGCGAACGCACGGTCACAGACAAATCACAGACACCAAACAATGGATAATAAAAACGGGACTAAAAACTTCCCTGCCGCCTCGTCCAGTGGGTAAGAGATGGAATGCCCATGTCATCATGAGCAGTAGTAAGAAAAGGGGAGAGGGGAGGCAACTGTGATGTCAAAAGGGAAGTGAGATAAGTTCTGCAATTTTGAGAAGTGGCCATGCTATATCGGTATAGCCCTGTTCTGAAGAAGGCACAGGGCAAGAGCCAAGAGATAAGGGAGTAGATTGTGCCCGGTGCCAAGAATCTGGTAGGCGTGGGAACAGGAAGAGACAAAGGCTAGTTGGCCGAAAATTTGCGCTTGTTTTGTTTTGTGTTGTCTTGTTGGAGATGCGCTTACATTGATTTTCTTGTTCTTCTGGTTTGTGACAGCAAAGTGTAGCAACATTCCAGTCAGCACACAAATTTCACCCTGGCTGGGAAACTATGTGCAAGCTGTCACCAGTCCACCCAGCTGTGATTGGGTATCTGACCCTTTTAAGGATTGTGGAAGGTAAAGCTTGGAGAGGAAGAGGGAGGTGGGACATGCCCTCGAACAGTTGACCTGAATGTCGTGAGGTGTCTACCACATCACTCTCTTATGGTTCAGTTGTTACAGACTGTCTTTCTGTCTTGTTTATAACTAGTTATGTTGGCATTGTGTCTGAATTTAGACACTGAAAGCAAAGCGTGCAAATCTTGTTCTCTATTCGTGCCTTGACTGGAAACCAGTGCAGTTGTTGGCTGGCTCTATATGGATGTGTTGCAGGGTTCTGGTTATAGTGATGTCCAGGCTTTGTCACACATCATGTAGACAGTCACATAGCAGCTGGTGCCTTCACCACACTGACACCGACTTTTCACTTTAAAATTTCTTAAGAAGGTGTCACCTGACTCGAGAAATTCCACAAGCACTAACACTGTAGTTACCATGTGATGGACGCAGGATCCAAAATAATCAAGGCCATTGCCATAAGTCTGCACATAAACCCTACGTGTTGGCAAGATCTTGAGGGTCTGTCAATTTTGTTTTGTTTTGTTCTGAGAATCGCATTTACGGATATTTCCTTTGTATTCACCTTTTTCTTTCCTTCTTCTTTGTTTGTATTAAATGTCTTGTTTTCTAAACCAACTTAACAGCCACAGATAGTAGCGCAGTTTTTAACAATACGATGTTGATGATGACGATGATGATTATAATTATTACTCTGTGGATTTCCACCCAGGTTTGAGACTACGGTACAGGGCTGCACTCTATGCTTACTGTCATAATATGTTCAGGCCATAGAGATACAGACACCTGCAGTTCTAGACGATTTGAGCAACGTCCTCATTGACGCATATATGAAGTGGATGAGACTTGATTGTGTGGTTCCAGTCCTCCCAATGAGCCCATAGTACGTTCAGCTCTGGGTAGGAGCAGGTTGGAGCTGAAAAAACCCACACTGATTTTTTAGGGCACTGATGGGGATTCGAACCCACAACCTTCTAGTCGATAGTCCGTTGCTTTAGCCACTACACCACGGAACTGGTGGTTCTACCTAACTTATTGATGTGTTCTATACACTATTGTCTGTCCTTGTACCAATCTATCATTGACATAGAATCAGGTTCTACTTAACTTATTGATGGGTTCTATACACTATTGTCTGTCCTTGTCTCAATCTATCATTGACATAGAGTCAGGTTCTACCTAACTTATTGATGTGTTCTATACACTATTGTCTGTCCTTGTATCAATCTATCATTGAAATAGAGTCAGGTTCTAACAATGTGTTCTATACACTATTGTCTGTCCTTGTCTCAATCTATCATTGAAATAGAGTCAGGTTCTACCTAACTTATTGATGTGTTCTATACACTATTGTTTGTCCTTGTATCAATCTATCATTGAAATGGAGTTAGGTTCTACCTAACTTATTGATGTGTTCTATACACTATTGTCTGTCCTTGTATCAATCTATCATTAAAATAGCGTCAGGCAATATTGTAGTGAAAACCATCTCTTCATCAGTGAACTCCCTGCATGCCCGTAAAAATCACCATGAATGGTGTCAACTTGACCAGGAATGACTTCAACCCTTGTTAGCTCACTAGAATAGATGACCAGTGTGACTGGCAGTGGGCAGTGCGTGTGTGTGTGTGTGTGTGTGTGTGTGTGTGTGTGTGTGTGTATGTGTGTTTGTAATAG
>JAPXFY010000025.1:3426220-3448720 GCA_030674185.1 Monoplex corrugatus | reverse complement strand
CACAAGAAGTTACAGTCATAATGGGAGATTTTAATGCTAAAGTGGGACAGGATAGGGTGGAGGATATAGTTGGACCTCATGGCCTTGGTACACAAAATGAAAGAGGGAGGAAGCTTGTAGAATAGGCACAGATGAATGAGTTCATAGTAGGAAACACCTGGTTTGAATAGCCTAACAGAAGAAAATGGACTTGGATGAGTCCAGGAGATAATATCAAAACTCAAATTGACTACATCCTGATCAACAAAAGATTTAGAAATTCTTTACTTTCAGCAAGAACACTACCAGGCGCTGACTGCAACAGTGACCACAATCCTGTAGTGGGAAGGTTTAGGCTGAAATTGAGGAAAAGGAAACAGACCAAAAGCAACATCAAACTAAACCTTGGACTCTTAAAGACAGATGAAATGATACGTCAACAATTTAATGTACATGTTCAAAACAAATTCAGTGCTCTGGAAGACGTTGGTGACAGTGAGGAACAATGGACAAAGTTGAGTTCTATAAATGAAGCTTGTGAAGAAATCCCTAAGGCAAATAGAAAAGCAAAAAAGAGTTGGATGACTAATGAAATTTTGGGCCTGATGGAGGAAAGGAGGAAGGCAAAGAGAAACGAAGAGATATACAGGAAGATAAACAAAGAAATCAGGTATAGGTGCAAAAAAGCTAAGGAAGCTTGGCTGAACACAAAATGCAAAGAGATAGAAGAACAACACAAAATGGATCCTCAGGGTATGTACAGACGAATTGAAGAAATTGTCCACAGGAAAAATACATGCACATCAACTGGTTGCTTAAAATCGAAAGATGGCACGCTTATCATGGAAAAAGACAAAATATTAGACAGATGGGGGAGAGTACATTAAAGACCTTTTTGAGGATGACAGAAACGAAGAACACATTATAAAAAAGAACTTTGAAGGACCACCCATAATGAAAGATGAAGTTAGAGCAGCACTGAAAAAGATGAAACCAGGAAAAGCCCCAGGACCACACAACATTACTACAGAGATGATTGAAGCCCTGGAGGAATTTGGCATAGAAAAAATAACTCCTCATAATTGAGATTTATGACACTGGAAAAATCCCCAAAGATATGTCAAAATAAATTTTCATTGCACTTCCAAAGAAAACAGGGGCTATAGAATGCGAACTTCACGCACATTCAGTTTGATGAGTCATGTAACAAAAATCCTGTTAAGAATAATCATGATGAGGACAAGGAATAGAATCAAAAGAGAAATAGCAGAAGAACAGTGTGGATTTGTGGAGGGGAAAGGAACTATTAATGCAACATACATCCTAAGAACTATAACAGAGAGGTCAATTGAGATGAATAAGGATTTGTATTTATGCTTTGATGACTATACCAAGGCTTTCGATCGGGTACGACATGAAGAATAAATCAACCAACTGGAGAGACTCAATGCCGATGGAAAAGATCTACGAATAATCAGGAATATGTACTGGGAACAAACAGCTGCAATGAGAATAGAAAACAATATAAGCTCTTTCCAAAACATCAAAAGAGGAGTCAGACAGGATTGTGTTTTGTCACCAGATCTGTTTTCACTATATAGCGAAAACATCATGAGAAACCTAGAAGAAGACCCTGGATTAAAGGTTGGAGGGAAAATGATAAACAACATTCGGTACGCAGATGACACCGTGCTAATTGCAGAAAATGAAAGGGACCTACAAAACCTTGTGAATATACTAGAAACAGAAAACAAAGGCAAGGGGTTGGAACTAAACAGCAGGAAGACTGAAGTCATGGTGATCAGTAAAAAACATGAAATCCCCTCATGCAAAATAACAGCAAATAGCACAACCTTGACACAGGTTAATAAGTTCAAATACCTGGGAACGGTAATTTCATCAGACGGCAGATGCACATAGGAAATAGCTGGCAGAACCGGCCAAGCCAAAACAGCATTCAAGAAGATGACAAGCATTCTTACCAACAAATGCCTATCAATTAACATCAGAAAGAGAGTCCTTGAATGTTATATAAAACCAATACTGTTGTACGGATGCGAGGCGCGGACAGTCAGCAAGCAAAGCCAGAGCAGGATCGAGGCAGCCAAGATGTGGTTTCTCAGAAGAATGTTGAGAGTTCCATGGACAGCAAAGAAAACAAACGAGACAGTCTTGATGGAGGCAGACACAAGTAGATCACTCATAAGGAGGATTAGGAAAAGACAAGCAACATTTATAGGCCATTTTATGAGGAAGGGGGATTTGGAGCACCTGGTCACAACGGGAAAGCTGGAGAGAAAGAGAGCACCGGGTAGACCCAGAGAGAGAATGCTGGACGGACTTGCAGAGTGGCTGAGGATGAGAAGGGTGGGGGAGATGCTGGGGGCAATGAGAGATAGAGATGGTTGGAAGTCCACGGTCGCCAACGCCATGCGGCAGGGCACCTGATGATGATGATGATGAATATGAACATCAACAAGGTATTAGAGTGTCATTGTCATGACGCAATATGAACATCAACAAGGTGTTAGAGTGTCATTGTCATGACGCAATATGAACATCAACAAGGTGTTAGAGTGTCATGGTCATGACGCAATATGAACATCAACAAGGTGTTAGAGTGTCATTGTCATGACGCAATATGAACATCAACAATGTGTTAGAGTGTCATTGTCATGACGCAATATGAACATCAACAAGGTGTTAGAGTGTCATTGTCATGACGCAATATGAACATCAACAAGGTGTTAGAGTGTCATGGTCATGACACAGGGATTGTGTGTTCAAACCTCTGGGGTATCAAGGGTTAACTAGGGTTGGTTGATTCTATCTCAGTCTGAATCCCGTAATATTAAAACACTGACCTGCTGGCTGTCTATCGTAATGTTTCCATCATCAAAACTTGTCACTGATTTATGTCTTGGAGGACCTGATGCAGAAAAATAATCCACTCATGATCTTTAGGAATTCCTTTCTGAACCTCTGGCCTGTCAGGCAGTACAGATAGAAGTTTGTGGAATATTCTAAAGAACCGACAATAATAAAAAAGTTGAAAAGAATAACATAAATGGCCCATTTATGAAGATCAGTTGATTCAAGGGCTCGAAGAGTTGGTATCAATATCAAATTAAGAATGTTGCCTGATAATGTGAAGGCAATGAATGACACAGACACAACGAGAGCTGTCAGAGTGATGGAGTTCACTTTTCTCTCTCTCTGTCTCTGCTGTGTGTCTGTGGCAGTCAACAGGTCACCAGCTTCCAACACTGACGTTCTTAACTTCACCACCAGCACAATGTTACCGATCATCAGACAGATGAAAGGCAGCACAAAAGACAGAACCAGGTCGATTCTAGAAATCACGCTGTCATGAACCGTCTCGTAGTGTTCCTTGGGATCACATTTCCCATCTACAACTTCCATCCCATACAGTGTGTAGGAACACTTCAAGCTGAAGAAGATGACAACGCCCACAATGACGGCCCAGGATGTCTTTGCTGTACACAGCACGTTCGCACGATGTGGCCACACCACAGACATGGCCCTGTGTGTCACCATCACCACCACAAACCAGGTAGAACACAAAGAGGCTACATCACCTATGAACCAACCTATCTTACATATAGCATCATGAAGACCAAGCAGATCAAATCTCGTAAGGTATGAGATCCACTCATGGGTCGTCACTGTGAGGTTGACACAGAGATCACTCACAGCTAGACACAGGAAATAACGGTCCAGTGCAGAACAGTTGGCTCGAAATCTACGAACAATGATGATAGTCATCACATTGCCAAACACACCCAGAGTAAAAACAATGGGTGGACAGATAATCCATATCCATTTCGGTATCTCAAGTAATCGCAGTACATAATTATCTTCAGTGATGTCTGCTAATAAAGCTGTACTGCCTGTCATGATACTGGTCACAGTCATCATCATGTATGTCACATTTCTTACAGAGGATGTAGAATCCCCTGTCATGATATCAGACACAGTCATCATCAAGTGTGTTACATTTCTCTGATCCATGGTCCTGGACACATAAACCAGCTACCTGGTCTGTCTGAAATCAGAAATGAGGGAAATTTTTGGAAATACTTTTAGTCACTTTTTCTGAATCTCAAACAAGCTCAGATGTGTGAACATCAGTGACTGTCTTAGTTCAGGGTTAATTTATTGCCACAAAGATCTTAGGATATCCCAAGATGTCCATTGCTGTGTTCCATAGATCCTCTCCACGTCCCCCACCCCCACCATCCACACTGATCACTGGACTAGAAGTAAATGACGTGTAGTTGATGTCGTCCACCAACAGTGTGAACTATGACATTGTTGTAGGTGTCGTCCAGTGAAAAACCGTTGACATCAACACTACCATTCAGCTTCAGTCACTACTGTAAACAAAATGGGAAAATGCCAAAATAATCAAGCCATTCTAACAATCTTTCCTTTTCAATTGAAAATTACTATTGTAAAAACTCTTCTAAAGATAAAGAGAGAAATCATTGAGAAGGTGTGTGTGTGTGTGTGTGTGTGTGTGTGTGTGTGTGTGTGTGTGTGTGTGTGTGTGTGTGTGTGTGTGTGTGTGTGTGTGTGTGTGTGTGTGTGTGTGTGTGTGTGTGTGTGTGTGGAGTTCTGTTGCAGGTGTACACACAAACGTGTTTGCACAAAATTTCATATGGAAAAAAGACAACATTGTTATAATCTGTCCATCTTGCTGTTCTTTTCCATCTTTTCTCTTTCTCTTCTGAACTGCCTGTGACGTAAAAATATGACGTCAGGTATATTACGCATTTCTCTTTTACACAAGCACACAGTGACACTTCATCAGTTGAGAATGATTTGTGCAAGAATAAGTTGCCATTCTATAGAACCAGAAAAACAAACAAACAAACACACAAACAAACAAACAAAAACAAAACGAAACAACAACAACAACAAAACCAACAACAAAGAACAACTTCAAAATTTCGAATGCCAACATCGCATTGAAATACAAAAAAATGCGTGTGGGTGTTTATCTCTGCGTAAACTCATTGACTCAAATTTCGCACAACTTCGCACAATCTCCTTTGCAAAAAATATTATTTTATGTGAGGGAGTGATACTTTCACGTTTCGCATGTAAACTTTTCCCAGAAATGGGCGGAGCTTATTTCATGCTAAACTGCTCCTCTGCCAAAATACAAATGTGGCAACGCTGACAAAACGAGAAAAAGTTTGAAAAAAATGTAACAACGTGATTCACAAGTTAACAGTTATATATCATCAGAGTTTGTCTGAACACACGAATGTATTTCATGAAGAGATCTCCATCAAGACCAAGCTCCTTGATCAGCTTGTTGTAAGCAGCCTGGTGCTGTCTGAGTTTCAAAATATTCATCATCATCATCATCATCATCATCAAGTGCCTTTCCACATGGCGTTGGCGATCATGGCCCTCCATGTGCATCTGTCCCTTGTTGCCAAAAGCACATCTTCCACCCTCTCTGTCGTCAGCCACTCTGCAAGTCCGTCCAATATTTTTCCCTGGGTCTACCTGGTGCTCTCTTTCCCTCCAGCTTTCCTGTTGTGACCAGGTGCACCAATTCCCCTTTCCTCATAAAAGGTCCTATAAACGTTGCCTGTCTTTTCCTCATCTTCTTTTTCAATAATCTCCTTGTCTGCCTCCATCAAGACTGTCTCGTTTTTTTTCTTTGATGTTCATGGAATTCTAATTTTAATATTGCTCTTAAAAAAACTGATGTTTCCTGTTTTGGATTGTGGGCCAGGTATCAAAACTCTCCTTTCCTTGCCCTCCTTAAGATTTTTGCGGACAAAGTTTTTCAGTTAGCCTGAAACATGGCTCTGTTTAAATCTGCATGTTTAACAGATGGAACCCCCTGAAATAAGGCAAACGACACTTTGGAAGGGGTGGGTGGAGTGGTAACGTGCCGAATGTCATGATACATTGTGGGCACACCTATACCACTCTTGCCACCCCCACCCCCCTCCATTGAAATGATTTCATGGGATATGTACCACTGTGGAGCCTGGCATGTAAGCTACTGATTGCAAAATGTGTGTCATTAATTTTCTTCTGGGTGTGGCAACAGCACATCACAAATCAGTTATAGGGTTCGAAAGATACATGTTTGTTATCTGCTTTTGGACAACTTGTTACAGTTTGTGATATGTTTTTCGTAGAATAAGAACAGAAATGGTGGCTAGCATTCATCATCAACTTGAGATCTTTGTCAACATTATGAGTCATTGTGTGCGTTTGCTGCAGATGTTGAAAATGACCAGTTTATTAAACCAGTCTTGGTGACATCTCTGTCTGATGACAATACATTGTGTAGACTGGAGGGGACACTGTTTTCTTCTTCTTGTTGGTCCTTTGTTCTGAAGAAAGACACAGTATCAATATAATGTGTACGCTTAATGTGAACAAATATATTACACACTTTTTATCAGTCTATATTGTTTACCCTATTTCTTTTTATACATTTCATCTTTTTTGCTGCACCATCTCCTGTAGCTCTCTTGTGTCACTACCCTATGGCGCTCATTTGGACTCTCCAACACACCTCCAAGCCCACTCAAGCTGAGGTCACCATGAGAACAGAACATGAAGGGCCACAGATGCTGATCTCTTTTTCACCGTGCTATGATGGGGAGAATGGAGATGACAGTGATGAAGTTATGAAGTTCTGTTTCAGACTGAGACTGTGTAACAGAATTGTACTCTATACTTCCTATCATGATTTATCCTGCGTCAACCAGGTCTGAGAGATAAGACACCTGCCTCACAATTAAATGATCAATAAAACATTTCACAAAAAAATCATTCACACCAGAGGACTAATAAACATCATGCACAAAAATTTCGCCAGAAAATATTCCTCACAAATAAACTAATAATAAATTTGAGACACAAACAGAATTGTACTGTCTATGAACCATCCAGTTTTTCATTGATTACTAAATCAAGTGTTATGGTCACAGTTATATAGTGAGCTGTTCAGTGTTGTGGTCACAATTATATAGCCAACTGTTCAGTGTTGTGGTCATAGTTATATAGTCAACTGTTCAGTGTTGTGGTCATAGTTATATAGTCAACTGTTCAGTGTTGTGGTCACAATTATATAGCCAACTGATCAGTGTTGTGGTCACAGTTATATAGTCAACTGTTCAGTGTTGTGGTCACAATTATATAGCCAACTGATCAGTGTTGTGGTCACAGTTATATAGCCAACTGTTCAGTGTTGTGGTCACAGTTATATAGCCAACTGATCAGTGTTGTGGTCACAGTTATATAGCCAACTGATCAGTGTTGTGGTCACAGTTATATAGCCAACTGTTCAGTGTTGTGGTCACAATTATATAGCCAACTGATCAGTGTTGTGGTCACAGTTATATAGTCAACTGTTCATTGTTGTGGTCACAGTTATACAGTCAACTGTTCAGTGTTGTGGTCACAGTTATACAGTCAACTGTTCAGTGTTGTGGTCACAGTTATATAGTCAACTGTTCAGTGTTGTGGTCACAGTTATATAGTGAACTGTTCAATGTTGTGGTCACAGTTATATAGTCAACTGTTCAGTGTTTTTGTCACAGTTATATAGACAACTGTTCAGTGTTGTGGTCACACTAATATAGTCAACTGTTCAGCATCTCCATGAACCGTTTTTCAGTTCATTTTATGGCTGCAGGTTTCTGCTGTACAACAGACAGACACATCATTACAGACGGTAATTTATGGCATTCTGTTCAGCCTGGGGCTCTGGATAGAGGTAGTACTTTTGATGTCTGGCTGCTGCACTCTACCTGGTAGGGTGGACGGGCATCACTGGTCCTCGTCCATCCTCTAAATCTCTCACGTGCTGGCTCCAAGCGCCACACCCCGGGACCTCGCCTCAGCAGGCGTGCCAAACCATGTGAGGGGGTGATGTTAACACTGCATCACTGGGCGAATAACCTCCACGATGCAGGTTACCGGCCAAGGCGGACGAAGTTCTGCAAGGAACTCAACGGCTATGTGTTCAAGACCAAGGCGAACCACCTAGATGGAGGACGTCGGCTGTGGTCTGGCATGGAGAGGGATGGGCTTCGCCATGCGACATTGCCCAAGACACACTAAATGAAGATTACAACCGCAACTCAATCCATACCGGCCCGGTCGTCGCCCGGAACAAGGACCGCGCCTTCCGTCGCTGGCCATCAGGGCGGAGGTGAAAAGTATGTGACTGATGGACCAAAATCCCTACGTACAAGAAAAAATGTTACTATCGGCACCTGGAATGTGAGATCACTGAGAGCAGCAGGAAAAGTTGCAGAACTAACGTATGAAATGAAGAGATACCGATGGAACGTCCTTGGGCTCTGTGAGGTACGATGGAAAAACCTCGGAGAAACGTCTACCCCAGAAGGCCACAAACTCTACTTCAGTGGCAGTGAAGACAAACATGAACATGGAGTTGGATTCCTCATTCACAAAGACACTGTGAATGCCATCATGGGATGCCGACCAGTCTCTAGCAGACTCATTACTATTCGGCTTAAGGCTTCACCTTTTAACATCACCGTCATCCAAGCTTATGCCCCAACAACTGACTATGATGACGAGGCTGTCGAAGATTTCTATGATCAACTGCAGGAAATCGTAGATCAGACGCCAAAGAAAGACATCATTATAGTGCAGGGCGACTGGAATGCGAAGATTGGAGAGGATGAACACAATAACTGGAAAGGGATATGTGGCCAATACTGCAACCCTGAGACCAACGAAAGAGGTTTGAGGCTCCTAGAATTCGCCAGTTACAACGACCTGAGGGTGGTGAACACGTTCGGTCCACACAAACCATCTAGACGTTGGACATGGCACAGCCCAGGAGAAAAATACCACTGTCAGATCGACTACATCATGGTTAAAAGATGCTTCCAGTCAAGTGTTAACATCGCAAAGACCAGGAGCTTTCCAGGAGCCGACATTGGAAGCGATCATGAGCTTGTAATGATGATCTTCAAACTCCGCCTCCAGAGGATGAAGAAACAGGGCAACATAAGAATTAAGTTCAATCTTGAGAAGCTCAAAGACCCCAACATAGTTGAAAACTTCCAAGCAACGATAGGAGGGAAGTTTGCTCCTCTCCTCGACCTTGACAATGTGGACACCGAAGTAGACACTCTGATCAACAACTTCAACACTGCCGTGACCGAAGCAGCCAACGACATCCTTGGAAAACACCGACCAACAAAGATGCCCTGGGTCACGGAAGAAGTACTAAAGCTGAGCGACAAACGCAGAGAACTAAAGCAAAAGAGGAGTACGGATGAAGGAGCTAAACTATACAGAAAAGCCAACCAACAAGTTAAAGAAGGCATGAGGAAAGCAAAGGAAACATGGATTGAAGAACAATGCCAAGATATCGAAGCAAACCTGCAGAAAAATAACAGCAAAAAAGCCTACCAGCTTGTGAAAGGACTAGCAAGCTCAAAACAAGGCAGAACCACTACCATACAGAACAAAGCAGGGAAATGTCTCACAGAAGATCAAGAGATTCTGCAGAGGTGGACAGAGTACTGCTCCGAATTATACACACACACAACAACAGGAGATCTCAAGGTGCTAGACGTTCCTCCACCAACCAACAACGACAGCTACCCATCGTGCGAGAAGAAGTTGAAGCTGCAGTAAAATCATTGAAGAAAGGCAAGTCGGCAGGAATGGACAACATTCCCTCAGAACTGGTCCAGGCAGGAGGAGAGGCCATGATAGATATGTTACTCATCATCTGCAATAAGATCTGGCGGACAGGTGAGTGGCCAACACCTTGGACCCAGTCCCTGATCATCACTCTCCCGAAGAAAGGCAACCTACAACTATGCCAAAACTACCGTACCATCAGCCTGATCAGCCATCCAAGTAAGGTCATGCTAAAAATCCTTCTGAGTAGACTGAAGCCACAAGCTGAGGAGATAATAAAAGAAGAGCAGGCAGGTTTCAGACCAGGAAGAAGTACCATAGAGCAAATTTTCAACCTCAGATTGCTCTGTGAGAAATACCTGCAACACCAGCAAGGCCTTTACCACGTCTTCGTGGACTTCAAGAAGGCATTCGACAGAATTTGGCACGCAGCCTTGTGGGCAACCATGAGGCTGTACAACATCAATGCCAACCTGATCAGAACCATAGAATGCCTCTACGAAAAGGCGACCAGTGCAGTCTACCATGACAACAACATAGGCGAATGGTTCCGAACCACAGTTGGAGTACGCCAAGGATGCCTGCTCTCCCCCACTCTCTTCAACATCTTCTTAGAGAGAATAATGGCTGACGCACTTGAAGACCACGAGGGAACAGTCAGCATTGGAGGTAGAACAATCACAAACTTGCGTTTTGCCGACGACATTGACGGACTAGCTGGGCAAGAGCAAGAGCTAGTCAGCTTGATAAAACATCTTGATGAGGCCTCCACATCATATGGCATGCAGATCAGTGCAGAGAAAACCCAGTTGATGACAAATAATACCAATGGCATCAGCACTGACATTACCATAGACAACAAGAAACTTGAGACCGTCCATAGATTTAAATATCTGGGAGCTATAGTATCAGATGAAGGATCAAAGCCCGAGGTACTTTCCAGGATTGCACAGACCACAGCTGCAATGACCAAGCTAAAAGTCATCTGGAACGACAAGAATATCGCAATCGGCTCCAAGATCAGACTGATGCGTTCCCTGGTCATGTCAATATTTTTGTATGCATGCGAAACATGGACCATAACAGCAGACATTGAAAGAAGGATACAGGCAATGGAGATGAGATGCTTCCGCAAACTCCTTGGTATCTCGTACATAGATCATATAACCAATAAAGAAGTGAAAACCCGAATCGAAAAAAGCCATCGGGCCGTATGAAGACCTCCTGACCTCAGTGAAAAGACGCAAACTGAGGTGGTATGGGCACGTCACACGATCATCTGGACTGGCCAAGACCGTCTTGCAGGGAACAGTTCAGGGAGGGAGACGAAGAGGCAGACAGAGAAAAAGATGGGAAGACAATATCAGAGAGTGGACTGGCCTTGAATGGAATATCATTCTGCGGAAAGCTGAGGACCGTGAGGAGTGGAGGAAGTTGGTTGCAAAATCTTCACTGGTGCCCCAACGGTCAACCAGACTACGGGACTGATGATGATGATGATGATTATAAATCATTTTGATCTTGTTTCTTTATTGGAAATGTAGCGTCACCTGTTGTGAGGCAAGGTGGATGATTTATTACTGTGCTAGGTCTGGAACTGAATACTGACGGTAAACATCCAGCGTTAATGTTAGCAGGTAACTGTGTAAACATAAGCACGTACGCAAAGACAGTGCATAATTGAATTACGAACACGCACTGGCAAACACATGAGCAACATACACATACGCGTATGCACGTGCGCACACACATACATACACATACACACATATATTCACACACACACACACACACACACACACACCACACACACACACACACACACGCACACACACACACACTAACACACACACACACACACAATATATATATATAGATATACAGGGTGTTTCAAAGAGATTTCCGCCAAAATCATTACGCAGTTTTTTCAGGTCTATAGCATTGTAGTGGACTGAATCAGTGGTTATTTGATAGAGTAGTTATCAAAGTTTGATTGGGTGTCAGTTTCACCGCTGTCGTTAGTATAACTTCCGGTGCAGCTGAATTGTGGGAAGATCAATCAAAATGGCGACTCCTCAGCAGAAGGCGTTTTGCGTGCTTGAGTTCGCGAAAACAAACGCCATTGTCACGGTGCAACGTGCTTTCAGAACAGAATTCGGCATTGATCCGCCCCATCGTGAGAGCATTCGACGGTGGGTTAGACAGTTTAAAGAGAGTGGGTGTCTGTGCAAAGAAAAGAGTCCTGGAAGACCACGTGTTACAGAGGAGCAAGTGGAGAGGATTCATGATGCATTTGAGAGCAGCCCACGTAAGTCCGTACGTCGAGCAAGTCTTCAGCTTGCCATCCCTCATACCACTGTCTGGCGTGTGTTAAAGAGACGATTACACATGAAACCATACAAACTAAGCCTCGTCCAAGCACTTACTAATGATGACAAGGTGATGCGGAGGACATTCTGTGAGTCAATGCTGGAGATGGAGGAAGGTGATGAAACTCTCTTTTCACGTTTAGTTTTTAGTGACGAAGCGACTTTCCATTTGAGCGGCACAGTCAATCGTCACAATGTGCGCATTTGGGGAACAGATCACCCACATGAAACTGTTGAGCATGAAAGAGATTCCCCTAAAGTGAACGTCTTCTGTGCTGTGTCTCAAGACAAGGTCTATGGTCCCTTTTTCTTTGAAGGAAACACCGTTACAGGACAAACCTATCTCGAAATGCTCCAAAACTGGCTATTCACTTTACTGCAAGCAGATTCGAATGACTTCATTTTTCAGCAAGATGGAGCACCACCCCATTGGCATCTCGGGGTTAGAGCTTATCTGAATGAAAACGTGCCTCAGCGATGGATTGGGAGGAGAGGTGCTAAAGACCTTGCTCTCTGTGCTTGGCCTGTCAGATCCCCGGACCTCACTGTGTGTGACTTTTTCTTGTGGGGGTATGTTAAAGACCAAGTTTATGTTCCACCACTTCCAGCAAGAATCGATGACTTGAAAGATCGAATAACAGCTGCAATCAACACGGTGGACCGTGACATGCTGAGGCGCGTTTGGGAGGAGTTCTCATATCGGCTTGATGTTGTCCGCGCTGCCGGTGGTGGCCACATTGAGCACTTATAAAACATGAAATGAAACTTGAATGTATATACAACACATGTGTTTATGCTAGAGGTTTGTAATTTTTTTCGTTTTTGACACATCACGTGATGATTTTGGCGTATTCTTTTTGAAACACCCTGTATATGTGTATGTGAGTATGTGTGTCTGTTGTGTGTGTGTGTGCGTGTGTGTGTGTGTGTGTGTGTGTGTGTGTGTGTGTATGTGTGTGTGTGTGTGTGTGTGTGTGTGTGTGTGTGTGTGTGTGTGTGTATGTGAATATGTGTGTATGTACATATATATGCATATGATTATATATATATATATATATATATATATATATATTATATATATAGATATGAATATAATTATATATATATATACATACGCGTGCGTGCGCGCTCGCAGACACTCACGTTGATATTTCTACATGGACGAATGTAATTCTCTCTTTTTCTCTGTGTAACTCTGCACGCGCGTTTGTGTGTGCATGTGTGTATCTCAGGTGTACATATGTATATATATATATATATATATATATATATATATATATGTGTGTGTGTGTGTGTGTGTGTGTGTGTGTGTGTGTGTGTGTGTGTGTGTGCACCCGTGTTTGTTTGCGCCCATGTTTGTGTGTGTCTCTGTGTCTGTAGGTTCGTTCGTTCTTTGATTTAACGTCTTTTCACTGTAAGTGATATTAGGTACGTGTGTAGGTGTGTGTCTCTGTGTGTCTGTGTGTGAGTGTCTCTGTGTGTGTCTGTGTGTATGTCTGTGTGTGTGTGTCTCTGTGTGATTGTCTATGTGTGTCTCTGTGTGTGTGTGTCTGTGTGTGTGTGTCTGTATATGTGTGCACATGTATGTATATCTGCGAGAGGAAGGGCTACTAAATCAAACTATATCTTTGTGTATGTATGTGATGGTGTGTCTTAACTGTAACAATAATAATAGTTAAGAGGCACCAACATGTACATTTGTAGGTAATTGTTCGTTCTTTCACTTGATATATTTTCATTCCAAGTGATAGTAAAGAGAAATAAAAACGTTTAGTTGAGGATGAGGGTAGGGGATAGAGTAAGATACAGAAAGTGCATAAAAGGAAGAGACAATGACACGAAAAGAGATAGCAGACAGATGGAGTTTAACTTAACAATAACTAGAAAGGGAAATTATCACAGAAACACAAACTTTATAAACGTTAAAGTTATGCATAAACACGACTGTGTACCAATTATTCTGAAATCTCAACTAACTGAATTGTTTTATTTCTTCTTATTGCGTTTCAGATAGTTTTGTATTGTGTAGATGTGTGAACGTTATTTTTAATACGAAGGACAGGTTTTGTTTGATGTAAAACAGTCAATGATATATCAGTGATTCATGGTCAACTTTTCACCAGAAAAAGACAACAACATATTTTTTTACCATTTTGCTTTGAAAGCGTTTAGTCAAAGGTGAAAATAAACAGCAACAATCAATCTGAATCGATGTAGGGAAGAAAACTGCATTCAGTTTGTATCATATATTTTCTTATTGAAATCTACATATCGATTCCATAAAGTTAATTCTAGCGAGCTGTAAGCTCCTGTCATTGACGTGCAAACATGCAGGTTTATTGATTTTTCAGAAGTGTGCCACTTTTCTTGCTGCTCCGTCAATTGCATCATTGCTGTGAAGACCAACGTGACAAGTCACACAGCGGAAACGGACATACCTGCCTTTTGTCCTTAAACAATGTAACATGTATTCGCCTCAAAAAGTACGTCAGGTCTTGTTTCTGTAGTAGAAGTCTGCAAGGCATGTAATACAGAGTTTGAAACAATAGATAAAACTGCTTTGAAGAACACAAGCTGAAGGTTTCCGTATAATCCAGGGATTGTAGGATATGACATATTCAGCAGGAAATGTGGTCACATTTTTCTTACTAACTTATGATTTTCCTACTCAAAATGTGGGGATGAAGTACTGCTCCTGTAGTTTCATTTTATAGAAACAATCCATGGTAAAATATGATAATGTTTACGGTATTTCATGTCGATATGTTCTCTTGTTGTAGTTATCGTTATATGAAAGTTTTCGTCTTGTTAATGTCTGTAAAATTTCTTCCTGCCAAAATTACGTGTTTGTGAAGTAGTTCTAATGACAAACTTAGCTGTTACCAAATCGAGATAGTCATCCATAGACAGAATCCCAGCAACTTTATCCATATGACTAAATGCATGTTGTGGTACACTCAGTGCAATTTTAATACTTTTGCAGTCTTAATTTTGAATCTTTCTGTAATAGTTAAATACATAGTAAATATCTAGTTGCACGAAGAACACGTTTTGTGCATAGCATAATCAAGATATTGCAAGCGCAGGTTGTTCGTTTGCATAGTATCATTAGAAAGTTTATGGTGGATGTAGTGTTCAATCAAACATGTAAAGTACTACTCGTGTATTCGTGTGTGAGTGTGCACAGGTATCTGCATGTGCTATTCATAACATGTCGTTAATGATCTTCTATATCATGTGATTATCAGGCTTTTATCGTTTTACTCTGACCAGTGATCTGTATCAACTGTTGACATGGTTTCCTGTTTGTCCCTGTTTATTGACAGATGTTGACAAAGTTCAGACTATATATTCAGCACAGTACACGGTCACAATGCACAAAGTACAAACTATATATCCAGCACAGTACATGGTCACAATACACAAAGTACAGACTATATATTCAGCACAGTACATGGTCACAATGCACAAAGTACAGACTGTATATCCAGCACAGTACATGGTCACAATACACAGAGTACAGACTATATATCCAGCACAGTACATGGTCACAATGCACAAAGTACAGACTATATATCCAGCATAGTACATAGTCACAATACACAAAGTACAGACTATATATCCAGCACAGTACATGGTCACAATAGTCAAAGTACAGACTATATATCCAGCACAGTACATGGTCACAATATACAAAGTACAGACTATATATCCAGCACAGTACATGGTCACAATACACAAAGTACAGACTATATATCCAGCACAGTACATGGTCACAATATACAAAGTACAGACTATATATCCAGCACAGTACATGGTCACAATATACAAAGTACAGACTATATATCCAGCACAGTACATGGTCACAATACACAAAGTACAGACTATATATCCAGTACAGTACATGGTCATGATGCACAAGGTCCAGATGATGCACAAGGTCCAGATAAATATGGTCCATTATGTAAACTGCAGTAGTTGACAACATAAATAAGTTGAATGTCTTACATCTCACTTGTTGATCATGGACTGATTTAAATCGTTTCAACCACATTTGTGTCATGCTAGTATATATGATGCTGTGTGTGAGTGTATGTGCGTGTGTATGTATGTGTGTGTGTGTGTGCGTGTGTGCGTGCGTGCGTGTGTGTGTGTGTGTGTGTGTGTGTGTGTGTGTGTGTGTGTGTGTGTGTGTGTGTTAGAAATGTTTATCTATGCTTTTCAAACAATTCAAAAACAGTAATTCAAGATGTTTTCTGGCGTATTTGAGTTTGGTGAACAACTGACTTCTACAGAGAAAAAAAATCCACGCCACGCACACACAGTGCAATCCAGATTGTGTAGATGTGTGGATTTTTTCAATGGACGTCTGTGACAAGCAAGTACATGAAATAGCTTCCTTTCCTTTATTTCGTTTTCTGTTTTTGAATTGAAATTCTGACCATGTCTATTTTCATTGCTCCTTTTTATTTTTCTCTTTGTTAAATTTACATTCTGACCCCTGTTCATTTCCACTGTCCTTTCCCTCCCTGCAGATGTTTGCTTCAGTGTTTGTTGCACGTAGTTTTGGCCCTCGTGTGTAGGGGGTCAAGAAAACCTTTGGGCCCAACCCTGGTAAGAGCGCTCTGCTGAAACCTAAGGACGGTAAAAACATCAAGGATTATGCCAAACTGATAGAGACATGGGCCAAGCACTACCAGAACCTGTACTGCACTGAAAATGCAATCATTGAGCCATGTTAAGCCATTATCCCCACCTTACCCGTCATCAGTGAACTACAGTTGCCCAAACTGAAGACGAATTCAGCAAGGTCAGTGACTCAATTGCTGATGGCAAGACACCAGGCAAAGACAGCATCCAGGCAGAAGTAGTTCAGTATGAGAAACCAGACGTCAGTGTTACTCAGCCAGCCAAGACACACAATGTAAATATTGTCATGTTGATCAAAAAGACGTCAGTGTTACTCAGCCAGCCAAGACACACACAATGTAAATATTGTCATGTTGATCAAGTAGACATCAGTGTTACTCAGCCAGCCAAGACACACACAATGTAAATATTGTCATGTTGATCAAGAAGACGTCAGTGTTACTCAGCCAGCCAAGACACACAATGTAAATATTGTCATGTTGATCAAGAAGACGTCAGTGTTACTCAGCCAGCCAAGACACAAACAATGTAAATATTGACATGTTGATCAAGAAGACGTCAGTGTTACTCAGCCAGCCAAGACACACACAATGTTAATATTGTCATGTTGATCAAGAAGTCGTCAGTGTTACTCAGCCAGCCAAAACACACACAATGTAAATATTGTCATGTTGATCATGAAGACGTCAGTGTTACTCAGTCAGCCAAGACACACACAATGTAAATAGTGTCATGTTGATCATGAAGACGTCAGTGTTACTCAGTCAGCCAAGACACGCACAATGTAAATATTGTCATGTTGATCACAAAGACGACAATGTTACTCAGCAAGCCAAGACACATACAATGTAAATATTGTCATGTTGATCAAAAAGACGTCAGTGTTGCTCAGCCAGCCAAGACATACAATGTAAATATTGACATGTTGATCAAGAAGATGTCGTGTTACTCAGTCAGCCAAGACACACACAATGTAAATATTGTCATGTTGATCATGAAGACGTCAGTGTTACTCAGCCAGCCAAGACACACAATGTAAATATTGACATGTTGATCAAGAAGACGTCGGTGTTACTCAGTCAGCCAAGACACACACAATGTAAATATTGTCATGTTGATCAAGAAGTCGTCAGTGTTACTCAGTCAGCCAAGACACACACAATGTAAATATTGTCATGTTGATCAAGAAGTCGTCAGTGTTACTCAGCCAGCCAAGACACACACAATGTAAATATTGTCATGTTGATCAAGAAGACGTCAGTGTTACTCAGTCAGCCAAGACACACACAATGAATATATTGTCATGTTGATCAAGAAGACGTCAGTGTTACTCAGCCAGCCAAGACACACAATGTAAATATTGTCATGTTGATCATGAAGACGTCAGTGTTACTCAGCCAGCCAAGACACAAACAATGTAAATATTGTCATGCTGATCAAGAAGACGTCAGTGTTACTCAGCCAGCCAAGACACACACAATGTAAATATTGTCATGTTGATCAAGAAGACGCCAGTGTTACTCATCCAGCCAAGACACACAATGTAAATATTGTCATGTTGATCAAGAAGACACCAGTGTTACTCAGCCAGCCAAGACATACACAATGTAAATATTGTCATGCTGATCAAGAGGACGTCAGTGCTACTCAGTCAGCCAAGACACACACAATGTAAATATTGTCATGTTGATCAAGAATAAGGGAAACTGTAAAAAGTACAGAGTGTTACATTTCAAAAAGAGAAACTCAATGTGAAAGTGCGAAGGCCGATAAGAGAAGTGTGACGTCAATGTGTCTGTCGATTCAGATATTCTCCGCTGTTCATTCTTGAAGACTGATTTGTGTTTCACTCAATAATGAATCGAGAATGTTTTGTTTTGGTTTATGCTAACACTGAAAATATATGTTTAAGTCTGATTTCAGTGTATGGAAATATGTAGAATCCTTTGGAACAATCTAGAAATGACAAGAAAAACGTAGAATAGCTTAGATCTTTCTAGAATGTTCCAGAAAAAATCGTAAATAAATGTAATCTGTACAATGATTGGCTACACATTTAATCTGTACAGTGATTGGCTAGAGCTACAGAACATTCCAGAAAGGGAAGGTTCGAGAATGTGGCTATGATTGGCTGAAAATCTAGGGAAAAGCCGAGAATATTGTGGAACCTTCCATGGTGTTATAAATAAAGTATGACTGTGGGTCGAGAGAGAGAGAGAGAGAGAGAGAGAGAGAGAGAGAGAGAGAGAGAGAGAGAGAGAGAGAGAGAGAGAGCGATCGAAAGAGTTGATGTGTAAGCCTGCTGTCAGAGATAGAAAAGTTGCTGTAGATTCGTGGAGTTGCTGCGTGTAGATTTGAGGGCTGAAGAAAAATAATTCTGCAAACCAGGAGTGGTGCATTGGACGTGTGAAGTTTTTACCCAGTTCCTGTTGTGTTTTATTCGTTCTTCAAATAAAGGATCATTTTCGTTTAACCTGGACTGGTGTATCTTGTCAATGAGAAGAACAATCGACTGCTAGATCTTCACGAACCTGCATAAACTGCAAGTCACCTACATACCTCTTTACCTTGTGACACAGATGCATACCACTGCTCACCAATATCAGCAAAGCCTTTGATCAATAGTTCTGGAGAGTCTGCAAACATCAGCAGATAGCGTCTTCCCTGAGCCCCAACGTGACTTCAAGCAGACAGGTATATTACTGATATAATCTTCTCACTCAGACAGCTACAGGAGAAGAGCCAGGAACTAGGAAGCCTTTACATTGTTAAATTGATCGACCTGACCAAAGTTTCTGACATGGCTGACAGGCAGACTTCTTCACACTCCTGGGGAAAATCAGATGCCCACAAGAATTGCTGAATCTTATTGTCTACATGCATAATGGCATATAGGCATTGCAGTTTAATGGATCATGCTCAGAGCCATCCCCCATTTAAAGTGGAATGAAACAGGGCTGGGTCCTTGCTCCAACGCTCTTTGGGATCTTCATTTCCCTTATTTTGTAGTATATTTTCTGACCATGTTATAGTGGCCTGTATCTTTACACTAGGTCTAATCACAAGTTCTTCAACATTGCACGCTTCAGAGAAAAAGACAAACTACGTCAGGTCCTGATCTGGGAGGTACTCTTCACTGATGATCATGGAGCAGAGCATCAGCAAAATATCTGGCATCAGCATCGGCGATCACATCCTGCAAGTTGTAGTTGAACTCACTTACGTAGGATCAACAATCTCCAGGAACCTGTCCCTCAACCCAGAGCTCAACAGACAGTCGGGAGGGCTGCTACAATGACCACGCTATTCAAAAGATAGCAAACTCACCACAGTCATCAAGACCGGATTACACCGAGTCTGCATGATTAGTACTGTTCTCTATCCTCATGGAGAGTTGACGACCTAGTGCGCCAAAGCGCTGCCTCAATAACTGTCACGTGTGAAGCTAGCGCCCGACCTGGGCATTTCACGGAATGACTGTGTGCCAAACAAGGACGTCCTGGACCAGGTCAGCATGCCGAACATGTATGCTGTCTTCAGACAACAACAGCTGCACTGGTTTGATCGAGTCTGACACGTGGACCATGGCCACATCCCAAAAGTTATCATGTACAGAGAGCTTATTGTAGGATCCCGGCCCACAGGGCGCCCACTGCTGCAATATACAGACGTTTGCGAACGTGACCTCAAGTCTGTTGCTACCAGTGTGTACACCTGGGAAGAGACAGCTACAGATGTCTGTGCCTGGCGACAGGCTGTACGTACAGACATCACCACTGCAGAGGAAACACGAACATGACTGTGGTTAGAAAAGAGAGAAGGAAAGTCTGTGGCAGTAACCACCCAGCCACAGCCATCAGACTTCATGTGTGTCAGCTGTGCCAAGGACTGATAATCGGGAATATGGTTGTTCAGCTGAATCCAGTGCTGTTCCACATCCAGCTCAGTCTTTAACTGGATCCGTTCATCATCTGATTGTTACATGCTGCTGGTTCTGTTGGCCTGATGTGTGGATTTATACCCTGAAAGCAAAATGTAGCAACACTGCACTCAATACGTGCCTTGACTGGAAGCCAGTGTAGTTGTTGGCAGGGCTACATGATGTGTTGCACAGTGCTGATTATGTTGGCCTGTTGTCTGAATGTACACACTGACAGCAAAGTGTAGCAACCTTCCCATCAGAGCACATGGGTTTGATCCTGGCTGGGGAAACTATATGCAAGCTGTCTCCAGCCCACCCAGCTGTGATTGGGTACCTGACCTTGTTAAGAAATGTCTAAGGTAAAGCATGGAGAGAGAGAAAGCAGCTGGACTTACCTTCAAACAGCTGACCTGACATTAGTGAGGTCTCTACCACCTCACTCTCCTATCACTCAGATCTAATGGGACAGCCTTTACTTCTCTTTGTTAAACTAGTTATGCTACCATGCTGTCTGATTTGTGAACTGAAAACAAAATGTAGAAATCGTGAATTTAATTCAAGTTTTGACTGGAAACCAGTGCATTGTTGGCTGGCTCTATATGGATGTGTTGCAGGGTTCTGGTTATAGTGATGTCCGGGCTTTGTCACACATCATGTAGACAGTCACATAGCAGCTGGTGCCTTCACCACACTGACACCGACTTTTTTTCATTTTTGAATTTCTCAAGAAGGTGTTACCTGTCTTAATAAATTCCACAAGCACTAACACTGTAGTTACCATGTGATGGACACAGGATACAAAATAATCATGGCCAGTGCCATAAGTCTGCACATAAACCCTACGTGTTGGCGAGGTCTTGAGGTTCTATCAATGTTTTTTGTTTTGTTTTGTTTTGTTTTGTTTTGTTTTGTTTTGTTTTGTTTTGTTTTGTTTTGTTTTGAAGATCATCGCACATAGAGATGTTTCCTTTGTACTGACTTGTTAAATTCTTTCCTTCATGTTTTTAATATCCTGTTTTCTACACCATCTTTATGGCCACAGAAGCTGGCGCAGTTTTTACAATGCGATGTTGATGATGACGATGAGGATGATAATCATGATGTAATTGATTTCAACCAGGATTAAGACTACGTGACAGGCTGTACTTTACGCTTTCTATCATATATTTAGGCCCAAAAAGATACAGACACCTGCAGTGTTAGAAGATTTGAGCAACATCCTCAATGACACATATCTGAAGTGACTGAGACTCAACTGTCTGGTCCCATTCTTTCCAATGAGCCCAGTGTACGCTCAACTCTAGGTCGGAGCTGGTTGGAGCAGAAAACAAACAAACAAACAAACAAACAAACAAAAAAACCACAATGATTTTTGAGGGCGCTGATAGGGATTCGAACCCAAATTCTTCTGGTCGGTATTCCATTACGCTAATAATTATACCACGGCAACAGTAGGTTCTACCTAACAATGTGTTTTGTACACTATTGTCTGTCCTTGTGTCAATCTATCATTGAAATAGAGTCAGGTTCTACCTAACTTATTGATGTGTTCTATACACTATTGTCTGTCCTTGTATCAATCTATCATTGAAATAGTGTCAGGTTCTACCTAACTTATTGATGTGTTCTATACACTATTGTCTGTCCTTGTATCAATCTATCATTGAAATAGAGTCAGGTTCTACCTAACTTATTGATGTGTTCTATACACTATTGTCTGTCCTTGTATCAATCTATCATTGAAATAGAGTCAGGTTCTACCTAACTTATTGATGTGTTCTATACACTATTGTCTGTCCTTGTATCAATCTATCATTGAAATAGAGTCAGGTTCTACCTAACTTATTGATGTGTTCTATACACTATTGTCTGTCCTTGTATCAATCTATC
>JAPXFY010000025.1:3418720-3421220 GCA_030674185.1 Monoplex corrugatus | reverse complement strand
TAAATTGCTGTCTATAATGAAGAAGTAAATTGCTGTCTATAATGAAGAAGTAAATTGCTGTCTATAATGAAGAAGTAAATTGCTGTCTATAATGAAGAAGTAAATTGTCTATAATGAAGAAGTAAATTGCTGTCTATAATGAAGAAGTAAATTGTCTATAATGAAGAAGTAAATTGCTGTCTATAATGAAGAAGTAAATTGCTGTCTATAATGAAGAAGTAAATTGCTGTCTATAATGAAGAAGTAAATTGCTGTCTACAGTGAAGAAGTAAATTGCTGTCTATAATGAAGAAGTAAATTGCTGTCTATAATGAAGAAGTAAATTGCTGTCTATAATGAAGAAGTAAATTGCTGTCTACAATGAAGAAGTAAATTGCTGTCTATAATGAAGAAGTAAATTGCTGCCTATAATGAAGAAGTAAATTGCTGTCTATAATGATGACATAAATTGTTGTATACAATGGGGCAATGGACAATGTGGGAAAGTGCAATACAAAGAAGTGGTAGATGGAATGATCTGTGACTTATGGCTCCTCTTAGGATCAGTTTCATCCTCAGATCCGTATATATGACTTCCTGCCCTTCAATACAAATCTGGTAAAATTAGAGAAATTGAATAACCCTGCATGCACACTCTGCCATGGCAAAAAAAAACAATGGAATATGTACTGAGCCCGAGCAAAGTAGGTCTATCTCTAGGAATGAGCACATGGAGGTACATTTAAGTGCTTAAAGGGATCACACGAGCGATCAGTACTGCCAGTGGAAAAACCATGCCACACAAAGCTCCTGCAACCTTCTACATGGCAGGAGGCAGCAAACTGTGTCTTAGAAAAGCTGTGACATTGGCAGCATGGAAGCAGGGTCTGCTGGGAAAAATAGAGGACTGGGAGTGCACAGCAGATGTTCAACAATGGAAAAAAAAAGGTGGAAATTCTTGGCAACAGTGGTATAAGATCATATATAGTTCTTTACTTCCATTATCAAAGCAAATGATTCTGATCAAGCTCACTCTGCTGTATGTAAGTAGAATGGAGGAAACTCATATCTACACGACTCAAGTAAGTATGCCAGCAAATTGAAGAAATCCATCTTTCAAGCTAAAGTCTTCGCCATACAGGTTACACCAATGGGATTGGTAGGCACATCAGCCTGTGACCTCATGAAACAGCTCTCCATTTCTGGGGAAGGAGAGGACAAGAGACATTAAGACAATGGCAGACACAGGACAAGAGACTTTAAGGACCATGGTAGACACAGGACAAGAGACCTTAAGACAATGGCAGACACAGGACAAAAGACCTGAAGACAATGGCAGACATAGGACAAGAGACCTGAAGACAATGGCAGACACAGGACAAGAGACCTGAAGACAACAGCAGACACAGGACAAGAGACCTGAAGACAATGACAGACATAGGACAAGACACTTGAAGACAATGGCAGACACAGGACAAGAGACCTGAAGACAATGGCAGACACAGGACAAAAGACCTGAAGACAATGGCAGACATAGGACAAGAGACCTGAAGACAATGGCAGACACAGGACAAGAGACCTGAAGACAACAGCAGACACAGGACAAGAGACCTGAAGACAATGACAGACATAGGACAAGACACTTGAAGACAATGGCAGAACAGGACAAGAGACCTGAAGACAATGGCAGACACAGGACAAGATACCTGAAGACAATGGCAGACACAGGACAAGAGACCTTAAGACAATGGCAAACATAGGACAAGAGACCTGAAGACAATGCAGACACAGGACAAGAGACCTTAAGACAATGGCAGACATAGGACAAGAGACCTTAAGACAATGGCAGACACAGGACAAAAGACCTTAAGACAATGGCAGACACAGGACAAGAGACCTTAAGACAATGGCAGACACAGGACAAGAGACTTGAAGACAATGGCAGACACAGGACAAGAGACCTTAAGACAATGGCAGACACAGGACAAGAGACCTTAAGACAATGGCAGACATAGGACAAGAGACCTGAAGACAATGGTAGACATAGGACAAGAGACCTTAAGACAATGGCAGACACAGAACAAGAGACCTGAAGACAATGGCAGACACAGGACAAGAGACCTAAAGACAACGGCAGACACAGGACAAGAGACTTGAAGACAATGGCAGACACAGGACAAGAGACCTGAAGACAATGGCAGTCAAAGGACAAGAGACCTGAAGACAATGGCAGACACAGGACAAGAGACCTGAAGACAATGGCAGACTCAGGACAAGAGACCTGAAGGCAATGGCAGACACAGGACAAGAGACCTGAAGACAATGGCAGACACAGGACAAGAGACCTGAAGACAATGTCAGACACAGGACAAGAGACCTGAAGACAATGGCAGACACAGGACAAGAGACCTGAAGACAATGGCAGACACAGGACAAGACACTTGAAGACAATGGCAGACACAGGACAAGAACCTGAAGACAATGGCAGACACAGGACAAGACACTTGAAGACAATGGCAGA
>JAPXFY010000025.1:3401220-3413720 GCA_030674185.1 Monoplex corrugatus | reverse complement strand
AGATTAAATCCTGTAAGGTCTAAGATCCAGGTATGGAGAGTCACTGTGAGGTTGACACAGAGATCACTCACAGCTAGACACAGGAAATAACGGTCCAGTGCAGAACGGTTGTTTGGAAATCTACGAACAATGATGATAGTCATCACATTGCCAAACACACCCAGGGTAAGAACGATGGGTGGGACAGATTATTTTGATCCAATATGCTATCTCAAGTAATCGCAATGCATAATCATCTTCAGTGATGTCTGATAATAAAGCTGTACTGCCTGTCGTGATACTGGTCACAGTCATCATCATGTATGTCACATTTCTTACAGAGGATGTAGAATCCCCTGTCATGATATCAGACACAGTCATCATCAAGTGTGTTACATTTCTCTGATCCATGGTCCTGGACACATAAACCAGCTACCTTGTCTGTCTGAAATCAGCAATGAGGGAAACCTCTGGAAATACGTTAGTGACTATTTCTCAATATGTAGCAAACCCAGATGTGTGAACATCAGTGGCTGACTTAACACACACACACACACACACACACACCACACACACACACACACACACACACACACACACACACACACAAACACACACACACATACACAAACACGCGCTCACTCACGCGCGCGTACAAAACCACATACACACACACGTAGACACACGTACACACATCCGTCTAATATCACTTACAGTGAAAAGACGTTAAATCAAAGAACGAACGTACACACACGCGCATGCACGCACACGCACACCACAGGACTAATAAACATCATGCACAACAATTTCGCCAGAAAATATTCCTCACAATTAAACTATTAATAAATTTGAGACACAAACAGAATTTGTACTGTCTATGAACTCCATCTTGCTGTTCTTTTCCACCTTTTCTCTTTCTCTTCTGAACTGCCTGTGACGTAAAAATATGACGTCAGGTATATTACGCATTTCTCTTTTACACAAGCACACAGTGACACTTCATCAGTTGAGAATGATTTGTTGCAAGATTAAGTTGCCATTCTAAAGAACCGGAAAAAACAAACAAACAAAACAAACAAACAAACAAACAAACACACAAACCAAACAAACAAACAAACAAAAATAAAACGAAACAACAACAGCAAAAAACAACAACAAAGAGCAACAGCAAAATTTCGAATGCCAACATCGCATTGAAATAAAAAAAATGCGTGTGGGTTTTTGTCTCTGCGTAAATTCATTGACAATCTCCTTTGCAAACATATTATTATGCGTGAGGGAGTGATACTTTCACGTTTCGCATGCAAACTTTTCCCAGAAATGGGCGGAGCTTATTTCATGCTAAATTGCTCCTCTGCCAAAATACAAATGTGGCAACGCTGACAAAACGAGAAAAAGTTTGAAAAAAATGTAACAACGTGGTTCACAAGTTAACAGTTATATATCATCAGAGTTTGTCTGAACACACGAATATATTTCATGAAGAGATCTCCATCAAGACCAAGCTCCTTGATCAGCTTGTTGTAAGCAGCCTGGTGCTGTCTGAGTTTCAAAATATTCATCATCATCATCATCAAGTGCCTTTCCACATGGTGTTGGCGATCATGGCCCTCCATGTGCATCTGTCCCTTGTTGCCAAAAGCACATCTTCCACTCTCTCTGTCCTCAGCTACTCTGCAAGTCCATCCAATATTTTTTCCTGGGTCTACTTGGTGCTCTCTTTCCCTCCAGCTTTCCTGTTGTGACCAGGTGCTCCAATTCCCCTTTCCTCATAAAAGCTCCTATAAACGTTGCCTGTCTTTTCCTAATCTTCCTTATCAATGATCTCCTTGTGTCTGCCTCCATCAAGACTGTCTCGTTTGTTTTCTTTGCTGTCCATGGAATTCTCAAAATATTGCTCACCAAAAACTGATGTTTCCTGTTTTGGATTGTGGGCCAGGTATCAAAACCCTCCTTCCCTTGCCCTCCTTAAGATTTTTGCGGACAAAGTTTTTCAGTTAGCCTGAAACATGACTCAGTTTAAATCTGCATGTTTTACCAGATGGAACCCCCGAAATAAGCCAAACGACACTTTGGAAGGGGGTGGGTGGAGTGGTAACGTGCCGAATGTCATAATACATTGTGGGCACACCTATACCACTCTTGCCACCCCACCCCCCTCCATTGAAATGATTTCATGGGATATGTACCACTGTGGAGCTTGGCATGTAAGCTACTGATTGCAAAATGTTTGTCATTAATTTTCTTCTGGGTGTGGCAACAGCACATCACAAATCAGTTACAGGGATTGACAGATACATGTTTGTTATCTACTTTTGGACAATTGTTACAGTCTGTGATATGTTTTTCATAGAATAAGAACAGAAATGGTGGCTAGCATTCATCATCAACTTGAGATCTTTGTCAACATTATGAGTCATTGTGTGCGTTTGCTGCAGATGTTGAAAATGACCAGTTTATTAAACCAGTCTTGGTGACATCTCTGTCTGATGACAATACATTGTGTAGACTGGAGGGGACACTGTTTTCTTCTTGTTGTTGGTCATTTGTTCTGAAGAAAGAGACAGTATCAATATAATGTGTACGCTTAATGTGAACAATATATTGCACACTTTTTATCAGTCTATATTGTTTACCCTATTTCTTTTTATACATTTCATCTTTTTTGCTGCACCATCTCCTGTAGCACTCTTGTGTCACTACCCCTATGGCGCTCATCTGGACTCTCCAACACACCTCCAAGCCCACTCAAGCTGAGGTCACCATGAGAACAGAACATGAAGGGCCACAGATGCTGATCTCTTTTTCACCGTGCTATGATGGGGAGAATGGAGATGACAGTGATGAAGTTATGGAGTTCTGTTTCAGACTGAGACTGTGTAACAGAATTGTACTCTATACTTCCTATCATGATTTATCCTGTCTCAACCAGGTCTGAGAGATAAGACACCTGCCTCACAATTAAATGACCAATGAAACATTTCACAAAAAAATCAAATCACACCAGAGGACTAATAAACATCATGCACAAAAATTTCGCCAGAAAATATTCCTCACAAATAAACTAATAATAAATTTGAGACACAAACAGAAATTGTACTGTCTATGAACCATCCAGTTTTTCATTGCATTACTAAATCAAGTGTTATGGTCACAGTTATATAGTGAGCTGTTCAGTGTTGTGGTCACAATTATATAGCCAACTGTTCAGTGTTATGGTCACAGTTATATAGTCAAACTGTTCAGTGTTGTGGTTATAGTTATATAGCTAACTGTTCAGTGTTATGGTCACAGTTATATAGTCAACTGTTCAGTGTTATGGTCACAGTTATATAGTCAACTGTTCAGTGTTATGGTCACAGTTATATAGTCAACTGTTCAGTGTTATGGTCACAGTTATGGTCACAGTTCTGAAGCGCAGAATCACCCAGGTTCGATCCCCGGCGTGGGAAAAAAAAAAAAAAAAATAGACAACAGCAGAAGGGCATCCAGGAGGCATGACCTGGATGTGGCCCGGCCCCCCGAGAGTGTAAGGAATTCAGGGCCGAAACACTTGTCTAAAGGGGGTTACTTCTCTGAAGACCTTCTGTTGTCTAGCTCTCCCTAGAGTTTCTTTCTACCTGCACATGGTCAGTCCATTGACTTCCGGGAATAGTTCGGAGGACATTCGGGAAAGACCGAAGGACACTGGGAAAGACTAGATCTGCGGGCTTTGTGGGTTGGCTTCCCACCTTGCCTTTGATAACATGCCACGAGTTTTTCAAATGAAAGATGCTCCCAGGATTCACCGAAAGGGGGAGAGAATGATGAATCCATCGGCACTGACTCCATCACGACTGGAAACGCACAACAGACCATGATTAATGACCAGTTGGAATTTCCGTGTGCGTGTGGAAGGAGATTCACCACCAAACGCGGCATGAAGATCCACAGGACAAAAATGGGCTGTTTGAAGACACATACGAACCAGCAGCAGCGCACTGCGATAGCAGGTGAGACGTTGGATGACCAAGGCCAGGAATTAAACCATAGTGCCAAGGACATCCACGCTGACGGTTCTGATGCGGATTTTGCACAAGCTCTTAACGCCAAACGTGGAAAACTCAATTTGCCGCCTGCCGGTGCAAAAGAACAATGGGAGAAATTAGATGAGGAACTTGTCCTTAAGCTGAATGCGCTAATAGGGAACAGTACGCTGGAACACAAACTTGACACATACGGAGACATCATATACTCTATCTGCAGGGACACTTATGGAGTGAAGCAGCCCAAAGACAAAAACGCTTCCCCAGAAATCCAGAAGACAGCAACAGATGGAGAGCATCCGGAGGGAGAAAAGGAAGCTTAAAAAGCGAATGAAAACTGCCTCAGAATTCGAGAAGCAAGGGCTCCTGGAACTCTGGAAAGATCTGAAGGCCAAACACAATGCTCTCAGCAAAGTGGAATCAGCAAGGCGAAGAAAGAGCAAAAAGAAGAAGACTCAAGATCGTTTCTTCAAAGATCCCTTTGACTTTTCAAGAAAGCTGTTTGAACAACCCAAATCAGGGACTCTCACAGTGGGCAAGGAAACCCTAGAGCAGCATCTCAGGGAAACATATTCCGATTCTCAGCGCGAGGCACCACTTGAAATCCAGAATCTGGTTTGGCCTGCAGCGCCAGAAGGAAAATTCAATAACAAACCACCAACACTGGATGAAGTGAAGAACGTAGTAAAGAAAGCCAGAGCCAAGTCAGCACCTGGACCAAACGGAATACCATACCTGCTCTACAAGAAATGCCCAAAAGTGCTCGAGTGGCTCCACAAGATGATTCGATCAGCATGGAGGAACCAGAAGATCAGCGACCAATGGATGAGAGCTGAAGGAGTGTACATTCCGAAGGAGCAGAACTCCAGCAGCATCAATCAGTTCAGGCCAATATCACTTCTGAACGTCGAGGGAAAATCTTCTTCTCTGTTATGGCAGCAAGATTGACAAAATACCTGACTGAAAACAAGTATCTGGATATGTCAGTCCAAAAGGGAGGCATACCAGGAATGCCTGGATGCTTGGAACATGCCACGTTGATTTGGGATGCCATCCAAAAAGCAAGAACAGAGAAGAGAGACATTGACGTAGTTTGGCTTGATCTGGCGAATGCATATGGATCAGTTCCACACGATATGATCCAGCTGGCTCTTGAAATGTATCACATCCCAGAAAACATCCGAACAATGCTGAGGAAGTATTTCCAAGGGTTCTCAATGCGGTTCTCTACCAAAGAATACACCACGGACTGGATAGACCTAGAGGTGGGCATTGCAATGGGCTGTGCAATCTCTCCCATACTGTTCGTGTTGGCAATGGAAGTCATCTTGAAAGCTGCAATGAAGAGTTCAGGTCCAGTGAATCTGGGAGATGGATACCAGATGCCTCCTCTGAAAGCTTTCATGGATGACACAACAGTCTTGTCCACGGATGAGGAAGAGACACACCAAATCTTAAAGCAGCTGGATGAGCTGGTGGCCTCTTCAAGAATGAGGTTCAAACCTAAGAAATCCCGAAGTCTCTCACTGCGAAAAGGAAAAGTGGCAGATTCAGTCAAATTCATGGTAGCCAACCAAGCCATCCCCACTGTCACAGAAGAACCAGTAAAAAGTCTCGGAAGATGGTATGATGACTCCCTGAAAGACACACAAAGGGGATGTGAAACCAAGCAAACAGCAGAAGAAGGCCTGAAGAAAATAGATAACTGCGGACTGCCAGGCAAATACAAAGTCTGGTGTCTACAGTTCATGCTGATACCAAAGCTGCTGTGGCCACTGCTAATCTATGACATTTGCACCAGCACAGTCGAAGCAATGGAAGCCAAAATCAACAAATACACAAGAAAATGGCTCGGTGTCCCACCTGGTCTCACTGATGTTGCATTCTACTGTCGTCAAGCAATGCTGAAGCTACCTCTCAAATCCATAGTGGAGGAATACAAAGTTGGAAAAGCAAGACTGTTGAGCATGCTGGAGGAATCGGAAGACAATATCGTGAGATCAGTTCATCCAAAGCTGAGAACTGGCAGAAAGTGGAAAGTCCAAGAGGCTGTAAACAATGCCAAGAGAAACCTCAGCATCAAAGAAATAATTGGACACACGCAAACCAACAGACAGGGACTGGGAGCAACAAAAATGCAGTGGTGGTCCAAAGCCAAAGGGAAGGAAAAAAGAGACATGATCATACAGGAGTTGAAGGAAGAAGAAGATGTCAAAAGAGTGCAGAAGGCAGTCCAGCAAGGTCAACAGGGGCAATGGACAACATGGGACAGTGCACTCCAAAGAAGTCTCAGCTGGAACGATATGTGGCACATGGCTCCTCTAAGGATAAGCTTCCTCCTCAGATCTGTATATGACCTGCTCCCCTCGAATGCAAACTTAGTGAAATGGGGGAAAGCAGACGACCCAGCATGTCCGCTCTGTCAGAAGAAACAAACAGTGGAACATGTCCTAAGCTCTTGCAAAGTAGCGCTAGCCCAAGGAAGGTATACATGGAGGCACAACCAAGTTCTGAAAGTGATCACAGATGTGGTTAGCGAAAAAACCATGACCCCAAACGCACCAATTGCTATGACAACGTTCTACAAAGCAGGAGGGAAACAGGTCTGGCCCGAAAGTGCTATGACAACCAGCACATTGCCAAAGGGTCTTCTGGATGGAGCAGTCGACTGGGAGTGTACAGCAGACCTCCCAGAGTGGAGAAATTACCCAGATGTCATCAGCAAGACAGGCATGAGACCAGACATCGCTCTCCACTCTGACTCCTCGAAACAAGTGATTCTGATAGAACTCACTGTGCCATACGAAAGCAGAATGGAAGAAGCACATATCTACAAGACCGAAAAATACGCCGGTCTTGCCAGCACCCTGAAGAAAGAAGGTCTGCGGGTCAAAATCTTCGCCATAGAGGTCGGGGCAAGAGGGTTTGTGGGCACCTCCGCTTATGATCTCATGAAACAACTCGCCATTTCTGGGAAGAAGAGGACTAGAGCCCTTAAAGCGATGGCAGAGGCAGCAGAAAGGAGCTCAAGCTGGATCTGGGCAAAGAGGAACGAAAAAAGTTAACTTCATAAGGATTAAATTCCCTACAGATGATGTGTGCCCCATTAGCACATTGGTAAAACCGCGTACCGCAGTTCTGAAGCGCAGAATCACCCAGGTTCGATCCCCGGCGTGGGAAAAAAAAAAAAAATAGACAACAGCAGAAGGGCATCCAGGAGTCATGACCTGGATGTGGCCCGGCCCCCCGAGAGTGTAAGGAATTCAGGGCCGAAACACTTGTCTAAAGGGGGTTACTTCTCTGAAGACCTTCTGTTGTCTAGCTCTCCCTAGAGTTTCTTTCTACCTAACTGTTCAGTGTTGTGGTTATAGTTATATAGCTAACTGTTCAGTGTTATGGTCACAGTTATATAGTCAACTGTTCAGTGTTGTTGTCACAGTTACATAGTCAACTGTACAGTGTTGTGGTCACAGTTATATAGACAACTGTACAGTGTTGTGGTCACAGTTATATAGTCAAGTGTTCTGTGTTGTGGTCACAGTTATATAGTCAACTGTTCAGTGTTGTGGTCACAGTTATAAGTCAACTGTTCAGTGTTGTGGTCACACTAATACAGTCAATTGTTCATTGTTCTCCATGAACCATTTTTCAGTTCATTTTATGGCTGCAGGTTTCTACTGTACAACAGACAGACACATCATTACAGACGGTAATTTATGGCATTCTGTGCAGCCTGTGTACGTCAGTTTTCTGCCTTAGAATTATAAATCATTTTTATCTTGTTTCTTTATTGGAAATGTAACATCACCTGTTGTGAGGCAAGGTGGATGATTTATTACTGTGCTAGGTCTGGAACTGAATACTGAATACAGCATTAATGTAACTGTGTAAACATATGCATGCACGCACAGACAGTGCATAAGTGTATATACGAATGCGTACTCACATTAGCAACATGCACACACACACACACACTCACACACATATACACGCGCGAGCACGCGCGCCCCGTGCACACACATATGCATGCACACACACACACACACACACACACACACACACACACACACACACACACACACACACACACACACAAACACACATACACAAACACGCGCTCACTCGCGCGCGCGTACACACACACATACACACACACGCAGACACACGTACACACACGCGCATGCACGCACACGCACACATACACTCACACACACACATACATACACACATACACACACACACACACACACACACACACACACACACACACATACACACACACACGATATTAGTTATTCCTAGACGCAATCAATTCTCTCTTTTTTCTTCTCTATGCACATGTGTGTGTGTGTGTGTGTGGTGTGTGTGTGTGTGTGTGTGTGTATGTCTGTGTCTGTGTGTGTGCGCGCGCGCGTGTGTGTGTGTGTGTGTGTGTGTGTGTGTGTGCATGTGTGTGTGTGTGTGTCTGCGTGTGTGTGTCTGTGTGCGTGCATCTGTGTGTCTCTGTATGTGTCTGCTGGGTATATGTTTGTATGAGCGCACGCGCGCACGTTTGTGTGAGTGTGTGTGTGTGTGTGTGTTTCTGTGTGTGTGTGTGTGTGTCGGTGTGTCAGTGTGTCAGTGTGTCTGTGTGTGTGTGTATGTGTGTGTGTATGTGTGTGTGTCTGTGTGTTTGTGTGTGTCTCTGTATGTGTCTGCTGGGTATGTGTTTGTATGAGTGCGCACACGTATATATGCGAGTGCATAGACCACTGATTTCAAACATGCCCTTGTGTAGGTGATGGTGTGTCTTAAGTGTAATGATGATAATATTTATAAGGTGGCAAAGTGTACATCCATTGGTGTTTGTTCCTTCTTATGTAATGATGATAATATTCATAAGGTGGCAAAGTGTACATCTGTTGGTGTTTGTTCCTTCTTATGTAATAATGATAATATTTATAAGGTGCCAAAGTGTACATCTATTGGTGTTTGTTCATTCTTATGTAATGGTGATAATATTTATAAGGTGGCAAAGTGTACATCTGTTGGTGTTTGTTCCTTCTTATGTAATGATGATAATATTTATAAGGTGCCAAAGTGTACATCTATTGGTGTTTGTTCCTTCTTTCATTTAACGTCTTTTCATTGCAAGTGATCGTAGAGAGAAATAAAAACGTTTAGTTGAGGATAGAGGGTAGGGGATAACGTAAGAGACAGAAAGTGCATAAAAGTGAGACACAAGAACATGAAAAGACGCATGGGTTAATAGACAGATGGAGTTGAAACTTGGCATTAACTAGGAAGGACAGTTCTCACTGAAACACAAACTTCTTAACATTAAAGTAATACATAAACAGGACTGTGTATTAATGATTCTGAAATCTCAAATAACTTAATTTGATTGTTTTTTAGTTTCTAATTGCGTTTCAGGATAGATTTATACGTGCCTGTATGTGAACATTTTTTTAAATAAAAAAGAATCCTTTCTTTGCAGTAAAATAGTGATCCAACATGAACTGCTCATTGGAAATACGCTTGACATATTTACAATATTTTACTTTCAAAGCGTTTATTCATAGATGAAAATAAACAGCAACAATCAATTTGAAATGATATAGGAAAGAAAA
Organism: Monoplex corrugatus; assembly: GCA_030674185.1. Classification (NCBI taxonomy): domain Eukaryota; kingdom Metazoa; phylum Mollusca; class Gastropoda; order Littorinimorpha; family Ranellidae; genus Monoplex; species Monoplex corrugatus. The sequence continues at coordinate 3,404,107 of JAPXFY010000025.1, read as the reverse complement.
CTGTATTTTGTTCGTATCACAAACTTTTCATTGAAGTCATTATGAAATCCAATCTATAACGTTAATTCTAGCGAGCTGTAAGCTTCTGTCACTGAAACACAAGCATGCATGTTTATTGATTTTTCTGAATTGTGTGCACTTTTCTTAGCTGCTCTGTCAATTGCTTAGTTACTGTGAAGACCAATATGACCAGGCACCCAGTAGAAACTGACATCCATAGCTGAAGCAGTGTATCAGGTGATTTGCCTCAAAAACTACATCAGGTATTGTTTTTGTACAAAAAGGCTGTAAGGATCGTAGTTCATATTTTGTATCAACAAAAAGCTGTTGTGAAGAACACAGGCTGAACGTTTATTAGACAGTACAATGTTTGTGTGATAGCGAAGAGTTTACCACAAGTATGGACATATACTTCCCAACGTGTATTAGACAGTACAATGTTTGTGTGATAGCGAAGAGTTTACCATAAGTATGGACATATACTTCTCAACGTGTATTAGACAGTATATTAGACTATATATCCAGCACAGTACATGGTCACAATACACAAAGTACAGACTATATATCCAGCACAGTACATGGTCACAATACACAAAGTACAGACTATATATCCAGCACAGTACATGGTCACAATACACAAAGTACAGACTATATATCCAGCACAGTACATGGTCACAATACACAAGGTCCAGATAAACATGGTCCATTATGTAGACTGCAGTAGTTGACAACATAAACATGGTGAAGGTCTTACATTTCACTTGTTGATCATGGACTGATTACAATCACGTTTCATTTAATAACGTTTAGTTGATGCGTGCGTGTGTGTGTGTGTGTGTGTGTGTGTGTGTGTGTGTGTGTGTGTGTGTGTGTGTGTGTGTGAGTGTGTGTGTGTGTGTGTGTGTGTGTGTGTGTGTGTGTGTGTGTGTGTGTGCGAGCGCACGCGCGAGTGGTTTTAAAAGGTTTATCACGCTTTGAAACTATTAGTAATGCAATGTGCTCAATGGCTTTTGGGGAAAAAAGAAAACCCCCAGAAATCCACACGGCAGACATACTGTGATCTAGAGTGTGTCAGTGTGTGTGTATTTTTAAGTGGACGTCAGTTGCAGCAGGAACACGGAGCATCTCTCTTTTACTTTCTTTACATTCTTTATCTTTTTTTTAAGTGCTGCACATGTCCTTCTTATAGTTTATTTCTTTTTCTTTTCTTTCTTTCTCTCTGTTTTTTTTTCTTCTGTATTTTTTGTTTTGCTTTCTTTCGTTTTCCAACTGTACGTCCCGCTTACGACACGTTGTACACATTTCTAACATCATAAGTTTTTTTTTAGTATAGTTTACTGTATATATATATACATAATTATGTGTGTGTGTGTGTGTGTGTGTGTGTGTGTGTGTGCGTATCTACACACACACACACACACACACACACACACACATACACATATATATGTATATATATATATATATATATATACCCATATATATACATACATATATATATATATATATATATATATATATATATATATATATATATATATATATATATATATATACACACACAGAGAGGGAGATATCCTGTGTCTCTTTGTGATGGACAATATTATGTTTTTAAATCTCTGTCGTTCCTTCCATGTTGAATTTAGTTTGGATCTTTGTATGTACATAATTTTTTAACAAGTCAGGAAACAAAAATCCTGTTAAGAATAATCATGATGAGGACAAGGAACAGAATCAAAAGAAAAATAGCAGAAGAACAGTGTGGATTTGTCGAAAGAAAGGGAACTATTAATGCCATATACATCCTAGGAACTATCATAGAGAGGTGAATCGAATTGAATGGGATTTATTTTCATACTTTGTTTTATACTTTGTTGATTATACCAATACTTTCGATCGCGTAAAGCATAAAGAATTGATCAGCCAACTCGAAAGGCTCAATACTTATGGAAAAGATCTGAGAATAATCAGAAATACGTATCGGGAACAAACAGCAACAATAAGAATACAAAACGATATAAGCTTTTCCAAAATATCAAAAGAGGAGTCAGGCAGGATTGTGCTCTGTCATTAAATTTGTTTTCACTTGACAGCGAAACCATCATGAGAAATCTAGAAGAATGCCTTGGAATAAAGGTTGGTGGAAAAACGATAAACAACATTCGTTACACAGATGACACCGTACTAATTGCAGAAACTGAAATGTGTCGTGCAAAACCTTGTGAACAATTGAAATGGAAAGTAAAATTAAAGAGCTGGAACTATGTAGAAAGAAGACTAAAGCCATGGTAATCAGTAAAAAACATGAATTCCCCTCATGCAAAATAACAGCAAATGACACAGGTTTGAGACAGGTTGATAAGTTTAAATATCTGGGAATGATCATTTCTCCAGTCGGCAGATGCACGTCAGAGATAGCCAGCAGAATAGGCTAAAACAAAACAGCATTCAAGAAGACGAAAAGCGTTCTTACCAAGGAATGCATATTAATTAACATCAGGAAGAGTGTTCTTGAGTGTTACACAGAACCGATAATATCATACGGTTGTGAGGCGTGGATAAGTCAACACGCGAAGTCAGAACAAGATTGAGGCAGCCGAGATGTGCTTTCTAAGAAGAATGTTGAGAGTTCCGTGGACAGCAAAGGTAGCAAACAAGACAGTCTTGATAAAGGCAGAGACAAGAAGATCATTGATAAAGAAGATTAGGAAAAGACAAACAACATTTATAGGTCACTTTATGAGGAAAGGGGAATTGGAGAACCTGGTCACAAGAGGAAAGCTGGAGGGAAAGAGAACACCAGGTAGACCCAGGGAGAAAATATTGGACGGATTTGTAGGGTGGCTGAGGACAGAGAGGGTGGAAGAAGTACTTGTGGTGTCAAGAG
>JAPXFY010000025.1:3391220-3396220 GCA_030674185.1 Monoplex corrugatus | reverse complement strand
AGTTTTTAGGATGTATATGGCATTAATAGTTCCTTTCCCTTCCACAAATCCACACTGTTCTTCTGCAATTTCTCTTTTGATTCTATTCCTTGTCCTCATCATGATTATTCTTAACAGGATTTTTGTTACGTTGCTCATCAAACTGGTTGTGCGATGGAGTTTGCATTCTATAGCCCCTGTCTTCTTTGGAAGTGCAATGAAAATTGATTTTGAACACAACCTCCCCTACTGACCCGTAGGTATATAGACAGCTATGACTAGACACGACAGCAAAACTTATTCACTTGTAAATATATCGACGAACCAAGCTACCAATACCCAAACTAGCCACCAAACCACACATCAACGACAGCAAAGGAGAGCAGACCATGATTCACTGCTGGTTACATGCCTGACAACGACACCTACACTCTAGACTTCCATATGATAATGTTGACCAAAAATTGAATGACTGACCACTACACCGACCGACTGTAGTAGAGGAAAAACAGGCGTCGATTCACTCCTGGTTACATGCCAACAAAGACACAGCCACTCTAGACTTCATATAACAATGTTGACACACACCTTTATTTCTTATTTATTTACTTTGTATATATATATATATAATGCTCCCTTTTTAGAAGATAAGATATAAGATACACATACCTTGTACATGTAACCAAGACTGTTCTAATGATAGGCTGGCACAGTACCAGTACAAAATACAGACTTCGTAAACATAGGCTTGGGAGCACCTCAGGATCTGGCCAGCTCATGGTTTTATATGCAGGCTTAAGGCTTATGCCATGATAACCATACACATAGCACCTGTGACGTTAGTGCGTATGGAATTCGTTCTGAGCGCGGAGACGTCATCTTAGAGTGTCATTGTCATGACGTAATATGAACATCAACAAGGTGTTAGTGTCATTGTCATGACGCAATATGAACATCAACAAATTGTTAGAGTGTCGTTGTCATGACGCAATATGAACATCAACAAGGTGTTAGAGTATCATTGTCATGACACAGGGGTTGTGTGTTCAAACCTCTGGGGGATCAAGGGTTAACGAGGGTTGGTTGATTCTATCTCAGTCTGAGCCCTGCAATATTAAAACACTGACCTGTTGGCTGTCCATCGTAATGTTTCCATCATCAAAACTTGTCACTGATTTATGTCTTGGAGGATCTGATGCAGAAGATTAATCCACTCATGATCTTTAGGAATTCCTTTCTGAACCTCTGGCCTGTCAGGCAGTACAGATATAAGTTCAAGGAATATGGAAAAAAACCGACAATAGAAAAAAGAAAAGAAAGAATAACATAAATGGCTCATTTATGAAGATCAGTTGATTCAAAGGCTTCAAGAGTTGGTATCAATATCAAATTAAGAATGTTTTCAGGTGATGTGAAGGCAATGAATGACACAGACACAACGAGAGCTGTCACAGTGATGGAGTTCACTTTTCTCTCTCTCTGTCTCTGCTGTGTGTCTGTGGCAGTCAACAGGTCACCAGCTTCCTTCACTGACGTTCTTAACGTCACCACCAGCACAATGTTACCGATCATCAGACAGATGAAAGGCAGCACAACAGACAGAACCAGGTCGATTCTATATATCACGTTGTTCAGAACCATCTCGTAGTGTTCCTTGTAAACACATATCCCATCCACAGCTTCCATCCCATACAGTGTGTAGGAACACTTCAAGCTGAAGAAGATGACAACGGCCACAATGACGGCCCAGGATGTCTTTGCTATACACATCAGGGTCACACGATGTGGCCACACCACAGACATGGTCCTGTGTGTCACCATCACCACCACAAACCAGGTAGAACACACAGAGGCTACATCACTTATGAAATAACCTATCGCACATATAGCGTCATGAAGACCATACAGATCAAATGTTGTAAGAACTAAGATCCACACATGGAGAATCCCTGTGATGTTGGAATAAAGATCAGTCACAGCCAGACACAGGAAATAACTGTCCAAGGCAGAACGGTTGGCTTGAAATCTACGAACAATGATGATAGTCATCATATTGCCAAACACACCCACGATAGCAACGATGGGTGGAAAGATAATCATGATCCATTTGACTACCTTTAATAATCACAATACATAATTAACGTCAATGTTGTCTGCTAATAAAGCTGTACTGCCTGTCATGATACTGGTCACAGTCATCATCATGTATGTCACATTTCTTACAGAGGATGTAGAATCCCCTGTCATGATATCAGACACAGTCATCATCAAGTGTGTTACATTTCTCTGATCCATGGTCCTGGACACATAAACCAGCTACCTGGTCTGTCTGAAATCAGCAATGAGGAAAACCTCTGGAAATACGTTAGTGACTGTTTCTGAATATGTAGCAAGCTCAGGTATGTAAACGTCAGTGACTGACTTAGCTCAGGGTTAATTTATTGCCACACACAATTCAGGATATGACTGTCTTAGTTGAGGGCTAATTTATTGCCACACACATCTTAGAAGATGGTTGCAATACATGTAGTTAATCCTGTCTGTTGTTGTGCTCCATAGATCCCCTCCACGTCCCCCACCCCCACCATCCACACTGAACACTGGACCAGAAGAAGTAAGTGACGTGTAGTTAATGTCATCCTCCAACAGTGTGAACCGTGATATTGTAAGTGCCATACAATGAAAAACGCAAATCGTTGACATCAACACCAGTTCTGACAATCTATAAGAATACCAAGGTAGTCAACCAATTCTGACAATCTATAAGAATACCAAGGTAGTCAACCACTTCTGACAATCTATAAAAATACCAAGGTAGTCAACCACTTCTGACAATCTATAAGAATACCAAGGTAGTCAACCAATTCTGACAATCTATAAGAATACCAAGGTAGTCAACCAATTCTGACAATCTATAAGAATACCAAGGTAGTCAACCAATTCTGACAATCTATAAGAATACCAAGGTAGTCAACCACTTCTGACAATCTATAAGAATACCAAGGTAATCAACCACTTCTGACAATCTATAAGAATACCAAGGTAGTCAACCACTTCTGACAATCTATAAGAATACCAACCAAGGTAATCAATCAGTTCTGACAACCCATATGAATACCAATGTAGTCGACCAGTTCTGACAATCTTTCATTTTCAATGGAAAAATACTATTACAAAAAATGTCTAGAACAAAAGAGAAAAAGACAGAATATGTGCATGTGCCTGTGCATGCATGTGGACTGCATGCATGGGTGTGTGATCATACGTATGTATGTGCGCGTGCCTCTGTGTGTATACGTACGTTTGTATGTGTTTGTGTGTGGTAGGGGTGAGTCTGTGTGTGCGTGTCTGTATGTGTGTATCTGAGTCTCTCTGTGTGTGTGTGTGCATGCGTGCGTGAGTGCGTGTGCGCGCACGTGCGCGCGTGTGTGTGTGTGTCTGTGTGTCTCTGTGTGTTTCTGTGTGTGTGTGTCCTTGTGTGTGTCTGTGTATGTTTGTCTGACTGTGTGTGCATCTGAGTCTCTCTGTCTCTATCTCTCTCTCTGTTTCTGTCTGTCTGTCTGTCTCTCTCGCTCGTTCGCTCTCTCTCTCTCTCTCTCTCTTTCTCGCTCTCTCTCTTTCTCTCTCTCTCTCTCTCTTTCTCTCTCTCTCTCTCTCTCTCTCTCTCTCTCTCTCTCTCTCTCTCCCTGTGCGCGCATATGCTTCTGTCGCATGTATTTGCACATACTTGTTTGCACATGGGCGTTTATTTCTTAGAAAGACTTACTCAGACCATCTTGATGTTCTTTTCTATTGGTTCTCTTTCTGGTTCTGGACTGTCTGTGACGTCAAAATGCCGTCAGGTATATCAAGTCTTTCGCTTTTACACAAGCACACAAAGACATGCCATCAGCTGAAAATGTTTTCAAGAATAAGCTGAAATTCCATATATACGAAAACATATCAAGTGTGGTGTGGTTTTTACATGTGTATGTTAGTATGAGAACATTAGTGAGATTTGTGTGTGTGAAATCAGTCCTATATAATCATAATACTGGATTGACAGTGAAGACATTTCCTCCACAGACGTAGTTCTCTAGATTAACACGTTGTCTCTTCTATCAATAGTTAATGTGTTGATGATTTAGAAAAATGCAATTAAAAAAGAAACATATTTACAGGAGAAAATGTTGACGTTGTGTTTGACGTCACTTATGTGTGCATATTCACGTATCATATAACATAAGTAATGACTTAATATGGATGTATTTCCATGTTAAACTTAGACCTGTACAAACACGCACCTTTAGTGTCATCGTTTCATGCATATGCAACACATACACATATGAAACACAACACCACTACACACATACACACACACACACACACACACACACACACACACACACACACACACACACACACACACACACACACACACACACACACACACACATCTTATGAGGAAAGGGGAATTAGAGCACCTGGTCACACAAGAAGGGAAAGAGAACACCAGGGAGACCCAGGGAGAAAATATTGGACAGACTTGCAAAGTGACTGAGGACAGAGAAGGTGGAAGATTGCTTGCAGCATCAAAGGACAGATGCATATGGAGGGCCGTAATCGCCAACGCCATGCGTCAGGGCACATGATGATGATGAACCTGCATCTTCGATATCCTGACTAACATCCAGACACTTAACTCTCTCTGGATGATGTCCCTTTCAAAAGAGAAAACGAGAACATTATCAAAGAAAAGAAAATGTTGTCATTTTTCCCTGTCAACATTACGTGTCATTGTGTGCGTTTGCTGCAGAAGTTGAAAATGACCAGTTTATTAAACTAGTCTTGGTGACATCTCTGTCTGATGACAATACATTGTGTAGACTGGAGGGGACACTGTTTTCTTCTTCTTGTTGGAACTTTGTTCTGAAGAAAAAAAAAACCCAAAACAATATTAACATCATTTCTAAGCTAATTAGGACCAATGTATTATAAACATTTGTTACCATTGTTCACCAATATGCAATACATCTTTTTCT
>JAPXFY010000025.1:3381220-3386220 GCA_030674185.1 Monoplex corrugatus | reverse complement strand
GTAAAGAACAAGAAACCCCCTCATGCAAAATAACAGCAAATGGTACAACATTGGGAGAGACTGTTAAGTTTAAATATCTGGGAGTGGTCATCTCACCAGATGGAAGGTGCACATCAGAAAAATAGCCAGCAGAATCGGTCCAGCTAAAAACAGCATTCAAGAAAATCAAAACTGTCCTTACCAACAAATGCTTATTATATAACATTAGGAAGATAGTTCTTGTGTGTTACATAGAACCAATAGTGTTGTACGGACGTGGGGCGCGGACAGTCAACATGCAAAGTCAAAACAAAATTGAGGCCACTTCTAAGAAGAATGTTAAAAGTTCCATGGACAGCAAAGAAAACAAACAAAAATAGTCTCGAAGGAGGCAGACAGAAGAAGAACATTAATGAAGAAGATAAGGAAAAGGTACACAACAGTCATAGGACATTGAATGAGGCAAAAGAAAATAGAGCACCTAGTCACAACAGGAAATCTGGAGGGAAAACGAGCGGCAGGTAGATCCAGGGAGAAAATAAATATTGCACGGACTTGCAGAGTGGCTGAGGACAGAGAGGGTGGGAGACGTACTTGCAACAAGGGATATATTCATATGGAGGGCCATGATCGCAAACACCATGCCGCAGGGCACATGATGATGATGATGATGTTCTGTAGCACTCTTGTCTCACTACCACTATGGCGCTCATTTGGACTCTGCAACACCCCCCCCCCCCTCCAAGCCCACTGACGCTGAGATCACAATGACGACAGAACAAGAATGGCCACAGATGGTGATCTTTTTTCCACTGCGCTATGATGGGGACAATGGGGATGATAGTGATGAAGTTATGGAGTTCTATTTCGGACTGAGACTGTAACAGGATTTATTTCATACTTTCTTTTAAAATGTATCCTGCGTCAACCAGGTCTGAGAGATAAGACACCTGCAGAGTTGGTCAAGAACTTAAAGCAATGGCAAGGTAGGGAGATGGAAAAACCCTGGGACATAGGCACACAGCACACACCAGCCTGGTACAGCCCAGCCACCAGATGTAGACAGAATGAAGGGGCCTTCTTTGCCTTGTGTCCAGCCTTCCTCTGTACTGGACAGCCCAGCCACCAGATGTAGACAGAATGAAGGGGCCTTCTTTGCCTTGTGTCCAGCCTTCCTCTGTACTGGACAGCCCACCCACTGCCAGCTGAACCACCCTCACTACAGTACAAACATTATGGAGTCTGAAGCTCTCAGTGTTGTTTTACCAAAATGTCAAGGAGTGTTCATTCAATCGCAAAAGTGGTCTGACACGATATTCCAGACACAGCCTATTTTGATTTGTATATATAAGAAACATTTCGTCAATAAATATCACACGCAAACTTTTCATCAAAAAGCATCACACACAATTAAACGACCAATAAACATCTTTTCTAAACTTGTACTGAATTTGAACCATCCAGTTTTTCTCTGCAGCATCAGTCCATTAGTCCACTTGTTGTGGTCACAGTTATATAGTGAACTGTTCAGTGTTGTGGTCACAGTTATATAGTCAACTGTTCAGTGTTGTGGTCACAGTTATATAGTGAACTGTTCAGTGTTGTGGTCACAGTTATATAGTGAACTGTTCAGTGTTGTGGTCACAGTTATAATTATAGTCAACTGTTCAGTGTTGTGGTCACAGTAATATAGTCAACTGTTCAGTGTTGTGGTCACAGTTATATAGTCAACTGTTCAGTGTTGTGGTCACAGTTATATAGTCAACTGTTCAGTGTTGTGGTCACAGTTATGTAGTGAACTGTTCAGTGTTGTGGTCACAGTTGCATAGTCAACTGTTCATTGCTGTGGTCACAGTTATATAGTGAACTGTTCAATGTTATGGTCACAGTTATATAGTCAACTGTTCAGTGTTGTGGTCACAGTTATATAGTCAACTGTTCAGTGTTATGGTCACAGTTATATAGTCAACTGTTCAGTGTGGTGGTCACAGTTATATAGTCAACTGTTCAGTGTTGTGGTCACAGTTATATAGTCAACTGTTCAGTGTTGTGTTTACAGTTATGTAGTGAACTGTTCATTGTTGTGGACACAGTTATGTAGTCAACTGTTCAGTGTTGTGGTCACAGTTATGTAGTGAACTGTTCAGTGTTGTGGTCACAGATATGTAGTGAACTGTTCATTGTTGTGGTCACAGTTTCATAGTCAACTGTTCAGTGTTGTGGTCACAGTTATATAGTCAACTGTTCAGTGTTGTGGTCACAGTTATGTAGTGACCTGTTCAGTGTTGTGGTCACAGTTATATAGTCAACTGTTCAGTGTTGTGGTCACAGTTATATAGTCAACTGTTCAGTGTTATGGTCACAGTTATATAGTCAACTGTTCAGTGTTGTGGTCACAGTTATATAGTCAACTGTTCAGTGTTGTGGTCACAGTTATACAGTCAACTGTTCAGTGTTGTGTTTACAGTTATGTAGTGAACTGTTCATTGTTGTGGACACAGTTATGTAGTCAACTGTTCAGTGTTGTGGTCACAGTTATGTAGTGAACTGTTCAGTGTTGTGGTCACAGTTTCATAGTCAACTGTTCAGTGTTGTGGTCACAGTTATATAGCGAACTGTTCAATTTTATGGTCACAGTTATATAGTCAACTGTTCAGTGTTGTGGTCACAGTTATATAGTCAACTGTTCAGTGTTGTGGTCACAGTTATATAGTCAACTGTTCAGTGTTGTGGTCACAGTTATATAGTCAACTGTTCAGTGTTGTGGTCACAGTTATATAGTCAACTGTTCAGTGTTGTGGTCACAGTTATATAATCAACTGTTCAGTGTTGTGGTCACAGTTATATAGTCAACTGTTCAGTGTTGTGGTCACAGTTATATAGTCAACTGTTCAGTGTTGTGGTCACAGTTATATAGTCAACTGTTCAATGTTGTGGTCACAGTTATATAGTCAACTGTTCAGTGTTGTGGTCACAGTTATATAATCAACTGTTCAGTGTTGTGGTCACAGTTATATAGTCAACTGTTCAGTGTTGTGGTCACAGTTATATAGTCAACTGTTCAGTGTTGTGGTCACAGTTATATAGTCAACTGTTCAGTGTTGTGGTCACAGTTATATATTCAACTGTTCAGTGTTGTGGTCACAGTTATATAGTCAACTGTTCAGTGTTGTGGTTACAGTTATATAGTCAACTGTTCAGTATCTCCATGAGCCGTTTTTTCAGTTAATTTTATGGCTTCAGGCCTCAGGTCATTACAGACGGTAATTTATGGCATTCTGTGCAGCCTGTGTACGTCAGTTTTCTACCTTAGTATTATAAATCATTTTGATCTTGTTTCTTTATTTGGAAATGTAACGTCACCTGTTGTGAGGCAAGGTGGATGATTTATTACTGTGCTAGGTTTGGAACTGAATATTGACGGTAAACACCCAGCGCTAATATTACCAGATAATTGTGTGAACATAAGTACGTACGCACAGACAGTACATAAGTGTATGTACAAACACGCACGCACGAACACGTAAGCTGCATGAACACATACGCACGCACGTACGCGCGTGAGCGCCCGCTCGCAACCACACACAAAACACTCATACAGTCACAGACATACACACGTACACACACACACACACAGACACACACACACACACACACACACACACACACACACACACACACACATTCACGCTAATATTTCTTCATGGAGGAATGAAATTCTCTTTCTTCTCTGTCCACGTCTGCAAGCGCGTTTGTGTGTGTATCAGATGTTTGTGTATGTGTGTGTGTGTGTGTGTGTGTGTGTGTGTGTGTGTGTGTGTGTGTGTGTGTGCGCGTGTGTGTGTGTGTATGTGTGTGTATGTGTGTGTGTACGTGTGTGTGTCTGTGTCTGTGTGTCTGTGTGTGTCTGTGTGTCTGTGTGTTTGTGTGTGTGTCTCTGTCTGTGTCTATGTGTGCTGCGTGTGTGTTTGTATGTGTGTGCGCACACGTATATCTGCAAATAGATGGTCTACTGATTTGAAATATGTCCTTGTGTATATATCTGATGTTGTTTTCAAGTGTAATGATGATAATATTTATAAGACGTCAAAGTGTACATCCATGGGTGTTCGTTCATTCATTCATTTAACGTCTTTTCATTCCAAGTGATAGTGGGGAGAAATAAAAACATTTAGTTGGGGATGAGGGTAGGGGATAGAGACAGACAGTGCATAAAAGGAAGAGACAAGGACACGAAAAGAGACGTGGGTTTGTGGACAGATGGAGTTGAACAGTAACTGTAACAAGGAAGGACAGTTCTCACTGAAATGCAAATTTTATAAATGATAAAATAATGCATGAATCTGATTGTGTACTAATGATTCTGAAAATAACGACTAACACACCTTGATTTGCTGTTAATTCTCTATAACGTGTTTGAAAATAAGATATGTATGTGCGTGTATGTGTGAACTGTTTTGGTTAAAATTAGTGAATTTTAGCCGTGAAATACTGATACCTTGTCAATTGTTCACTGAAATAAACTTAACATTTTATAACATTTTACTTTCAGAACGTTTTAGTCAAAGATGAAAATAAACAGTAACAATTCATGACAATGGTACAGGAAAGAAAATTGCTTTGTGTTTATATCACACACCTTTCATTGAAATCTTCATCAAATCGAATCAATAAGGTCAACTCTAGTGAGCTGTGAGTGTCTTTCATTCACACACAGACATGCATGTTTATTGATTTTTTCAGAATTGTTTATAATTGTCTTAGCTGCTCCATCAACTAATTCATTGCCCTGAAGACCAAGTGAGAAGGCTCCAAGCAGACACTAATGTCCATGTCTTAAACAGTGGTAAATAATTTGCCTCAATAACTACATCAGGTCTTGTTTCTGTGTTAAAAGACTGTAAGGCATGTAGTACAGATTTTGTATCAACAAAAAGCTGCTGTGAAGAACACAGGCTGAAAGTTTATTAGATAACACAATGCTTGTGTGATAGCGAAGAGTTCACCGTCAGTACGAGTAT
>JAPXFY010000025.1:3367671-3375171 GCA_030674185.1 Monoplex corrugatus | reverse complement strand
GGCTATCTTATTGCCACACACATCTCAGATATGACTGACTTAGTTCAGGGTTAATATATTGCCACACATATCTCAGGATATGACTGTCTTAGTTCAGGGTTAATTTATTGCCACACATATTTCAGGATATGACTGACTTAGTTCAGGGCTAATTTATTGCCACACACATCTTAGGATATGACTGTCTGAGTTCAGGGCTACTTTATTGCCACACATATCTGAGAAGGTGGCAAGAGTTGTTAATTCTGTCTGTTGCTCTGTTCCATATATCCCCTCTATGTCCCCCCACCCCACCATCCACACTGATCACTGAACCAGAAGAAGTAAATGACGTGTAGTTAACGTCATCCACCAACAGTGTGAACTATGTTGTAAGTGTCGTCCAATGAAAAACGCAAATCGTTGACATCAACACCAGCCTTCAGTTTTATTCATACTGAAAATAATAATAACAAAAATACACCTAGTCTTCATTCTTTAAAAAAATCGATTTTGTATGTTTTACTCCAAACTCGCTGTTCAGTGCACATATTCAGACATTTCTTTAATGGAACACAAAGAATTGTCCACTAGGTGAGCTGACCACGTTGCACTATGTTGTTGTACAGTCTGTATCTTTGATGGGCGTGCATGCTGGATGTTTTCATGTTTCTATAAGCCAGCCACTGACATGACTGACAGGATCTATGACGTGCATGTTTGATATTCTGCTTGCTTGTACACACAAATGGAGTTTAGGCACAGGTAGGTTTGCGCACATGTTGACCTGGGGGATCAGACAAATCTTAACCCTTTACCCACCAAGCGGAAGTGTCCAGGTGGGCTGACCCCATGACCTTCTGATTGGACGTCTGACGTTTACCCACACCATGCCTGTCTGTGTGAAATATTATTGATATGTTTCTGTGTGCATGTCTGTGTCTGTGTGTATGCGTGGGCACACGTGAGTGTGTGTGTGTGTGTGTGTGTGTGTGTGTGTGTGTGTGTGTGTGTGAGAGAGAGAGAGAGAGAGAGAGGAGAGAGAGAGACGGGCGAGAGAGAGAGGGAGAGACAGAGAGAGAGAGAGAAAATTTGCCTTCATGCAAGCTTGCATTTGAATGCACGTGCGTGTCTGTGCGTGTGTTTGTGGGTAAGTTTGCAAGTGTGTACGCGCATACAATATTGGCCAGGCAAGAGTAAAACTCCATTACGTGTTTTCACGTGTATGTGTATTTTGATGATAACACAAGGACAGTATTGGTACATACTGACCATCATCATCATCATCATCATGTACCCTGCCACATGGCGTTGGCGACCACGGACTTCCAACCATCTCTATCTTTCGTTGCCCCCAGCATCTCCCCCATCCTCCTCATCCCCAGCCACTCTGCAAGTCCGTCCAGCATTCTCTCCCTGGGTCTACCTGGTACTCTCTTTCCTTCCAACTTTCCCGTTGTGACCAGGTGCTCCAAATACCCCTTCCTCATAAAATGGCCTATAAATGTTGCCTGTCTTTTCCTAATCTTCCTTATGAGTGATCTACTTGTGTCTGCCTCCATCAAGACTGTCTCGTTTGTTTTCTTTGCTGTCCATGGAACTCTCAACATTCTTCTTAGAAACCACATCTCGGGTGCCTCAATCTTGCTCTGGCTTTGTTTGTTGACTGTCTACGCCTCGCATCCATACAACACTATTGGTTCTATATAACATTCAAGGACTCTCTTTCTGATGTTGATTGATAGGCATTTGTTGGTAAAAATGCTTGTCATCTTATTGAATGCTGTTTTGGCTTGGCTGATTCTGCCAGCTATTTCCAATGTGCATCTGCCATCTGATGAAATGACCGTTTCCAGGTATTTGAACTTACTTACCCGTGTCAAGGTTGTGCCATTTGCTGTTATTTTGCATGAGGGGATTTCATGTTTTTTACTGTTTTTACTGATCACCATGACTTCAGTCTTCCTGCTGTTTAGTTACGGACCATAGGTTACATATATTCTGTCTGTATTGTAGAAAGTCTGGCATACGTGGATCTACTGTCCTCTACTGGTGTTAAGGAAAATGAACGTGACCACAATCGTGTGGGTAAAATCACTATAGCAAACATTCTGAATCTTGGAACGTCCGAAGTCCTTGAGCACTTACATTCATATCTCTCTGAAGAAAGTCTGAGTCATCGTGCCATCCATCATCTTTCTCAAAAAGGAATAATTAGAACAAGTGACCAAAAATCCACAATGAAAGGAAAAATTAGAGCCATCACCAGTCACACAAACTGGCATTATCTCAAAAGCAACACAGCCCAGACACCTCCAACGTGGAATAGAAAGTGTTTGAGCTTTTCCTGAATCAGAGGTTCAACAGATTTACAGAAATGGACAGGACCGTTGGAATGATGGTGAAAAGGATTGTGGTGGCAGATTATTTTACTTTGGGGTTGGTGGGTGGAATAAGGCAGTTATGATGGAGACGATAAATCGTGTTGGTGGGTGAATGGAAGCTTTGTGTCATGGTGTTCAGGGGTGGGTGTCTGTGATGTCGTTGTGGGGCCGTTATTGTGGTCAGTTCATACTGAGGCTCTGTTTCATATCCACCCAGATTATATATATGTATCATCATCATCATCATCAGGCGCCTTGCTGCATGGCGTTGGCGATTATGGACTTCCATCAGTCTCTATCATTTGTTGCCTCAAGCATCTCTTCCATCCTCTTTGTCCCCAACCACTCTACAAGTCTTTTCTCCCTGAGTCTACCTGGTGCTTTCTTTCCCTCCAACTTTCCCATTGAGACCACGTGCTCCAATTCCCCGTTCCTCATAAAATGGCCTATAAATGTTGCCTGCCATTTTCTAATCTTCCTTGTGAATGAGCTTCTTGTGTCTGCCTCCATCAAGACTGTCTCGTATGTTTTTTTTTTTGCTGTCCATGGAACTCTCAACATTCTTCTTAGAAACCACATCTCGGATGCCTCAATTTTGTTCTGGCTTTGCTTGTTGACTGTCCACGCCTTGCAACCGTACAGAGTATTGGTTCTATATAACATTCAAGAACTCTCTTTCTGATATTAATTGATAGGCATTTGTTGGTAAGAATGCTTTTCATCTTCTTGAATGCTGTTTTGGCTTGTCCGATTCTGCTGGCTATTTCTGATGTGCATCTGCCATCTGGTGAAATGATCGTTTCCAGGTATTTAAACTTATCAACTTGTTTCAAGGTTGTGCCGTTTGCTGTTATTTTGCGTGAGGGGGGTTCAAATTTTTTTTACTGATCACCATGACTTCAGTCTTCTTGCTGTTTAGTATGCGTATGTATATATATGTATGCTTATTTCTTTCTTTTTAATGTTTCGTTCTAGTGACATAGACAGGTACAAAAACAGGCTAATAGGTTCTGAAGACCTTGTCAACACATATAGTTGTGTGCTGGTATATGGTTTATGTCATGATTAGTTTGGATCTTCTCCATCACTTGGCAGTAACGACGCCAATGCACATGGAATTTACACTCGTAGTGTCTGATAGACAAGGGGTTATGACATATGTCATAAGGATGACGTGACTCAAGTGTCTGATAGACAAGGGGTTATGACATATGTCATAAGGATGACGTGACTCAAGTGTCTGATAGACAAGGGGTTATGACATATGTCATAAGGATGACGTGACTCAAGTGTCTGATAGACAAGGGGTTATGACATATGTCATAAGGATGACGTGACTCAAGTGTCTGATAGACAAGGGGTTATGACATATGTCATAAGGATGACGTGACTCAAGTGTCTGATAGACAAGGGGTTATGACATATGTCATAAGGATGACGTGACTCAAGTGTCTGATAGACAAGGGGTTATGACATATGTCATAAGGATGACGTGACTCAAGTGTCTGATAGACAAGGGGTTATGACATATGTCATAAGGATGACGTGACTCAAGTGTCTGATAGACAAGGGGTTATGACATATGTCATAAGGATGACGTGACTCAAGTGTCTGATAGACAAGGGGTTATGACATATGTCATAAGGATGACGTGACTCAAGTGTCTGATAGACAAGGGGTTATGACATATGTCATAAGGATGACGTGACTCAAGTGTCTGATAGACAAGGGGTTATGACATATGTCATAAGGATGACGTGACTCAAGTGTCTGATAGACAAGGGGTTATGACATATGTCATAAGGATGACGTGACTCAAGTGTCTGATAGACAAGGGGTTATGACATATGTCATCAGGATGACGTGACTCAAGTGTCTGATAGACAAGGGGTTATGACATATGTCATAAGGATGACGTGACTCAAGTGTCTGATAGACAAGGGGTTATGACATATGTCATAAGGATGACGTGACTCAAGTGTCTGATAGACAAGGGGTTATGACATATGTCATAAGGATGACGTGACTCAAGTGTCTGATAGACAAGGGGTTATGACATATGTCATAAGGATGACGTGACTCAAGTGTCTGATAGACAAGGGGTTATGACATATGTCATAAGGATGACGTGACTCAAGTGTCTGATAGACAAGGGGTTATGACATATGTCATCAGGATGACGTGACTCAAGTGTCTGATAGACAAGGGGTTATGACATATGTCATAAGGATGACGTGACTCAAGTGTCTGATAGACAAGGGGTTATGACATATGTCATAAGGATGACGTGACTCAAGTGTCTGATAGACAAGGGGTTATGACATATGTCATAAGGATGACGTGACTCAAGTGTCTGATAGACAAGGGGTTATGACATATGTCATAAGGATGACGTGACTCAAGTGTCTGATAGACAAGGGGTTATGACATATGTCATAAGGATGACGTGACTCAAGTGTCTGACCATCTTGGAAGCGTGAGTTAAAAAAACTAAGGAGAAAAAAACAGGACGACAGCCAAGCTCCCTCAAGGTGTTTACAGCCAAAACATTTGCCAGTAGGAGCTTCCCATACAAACATTTCATCCATGAATATCACACACAAACAATTCACCAGAAAACATCCCTCACAATAAAATGACTAATAAATATCACACACAAACATTTCACCAGAAAGCATCCCTCACAATAAAATTACTGATAAATATCACACACAAACAATTCACCAGAAAGCATCCCTCACAATAAAATGACTAATAAATATCACACACAAACAATTCACCAGAAAGCATCCCTCACAATAAAATGACTAATAAATATCACACAAACATTCACCACAAAACATCCCTCACAATAAAATGACTAATAAATATCACACACAAACATTCACCACAAAACATCCCTCACAATAAAATGACTAATAAATATCACACACAAACAATTCATCACAAAACATCCCTCACAATAAAATGACTAATAAATATCACACACAAACATTCACCACAAAACATCCCTCACAATAAAATGACTAATAAATATCACACACAAACATTCACCAGAAAGCATCCCTCACAATAAAATGACTAATAAATATCACACACAAACAATTCACCAGAAAGCATCCCTCACAATAAAATGACTAATACATATCACACACAAACATTTCTCCGGAAAATATCTCTCACAACAAAATGACTAATAAATATCACACACAACCATTTAACCACAAAACATCCCTCACAAATAAATGACCAATCATTATCACACACAAACATTTTACCAGAAAACATCAATCACAAATGTAATTATCAATAAATATCACACACAAACGTTTTACCAGAAAACATCCCAAACAATAAAATTACCAATGAATATCACACACAAACAGAATGGTATTGTCTTTGAACCTTCCAGTATTTCATTGCAGCACTAGA
Organism: Monoplex corrugatus; assembly: GCA_030674185.1. Lineage (NCBI taxonomy): Eukaryota > Metazoa > Mollusca > Gastropoda > Littorinimorpha > Ranellidae > Monoplex > Monoplex corrugatus. The sequence continues at coordinate 3,369,376 of JAPXFY010000025.1, read as the reverse complement.
CCAGTTGTTTTGGTCACAGTTATAGAGTCAACTGTTCAGTGTTGTGGTCACAGTTATACAATCAACCGTTCAGTGTTGTGGTCACAGTTATATAGTCAACTGTTCAGTGTTTTGGTCACAGTTATATAGTCAACTGTTCAGTGTTGTGGTCACAGTTATACAATCAACTGTTCAATGTTGTGGTCACAGTTATATAGTCAACTGTTCAGTGTTGTGGTCACAGTTATATAGTCAACTGTTCAGTGTTGTGGTCACAGTTATATAGTCAACTGTTCAGTGTTTTGGTCACAGTTATACAATCAACTGTTCAGTGTTTTGGTCACAGTTATACAATCAACCGTTCAGTGTTGTGGTCACAGTTACATAGTCAACTGTTCAGTGTTGTGGTCACAGTTATATAGTCAACTGTTCAGTGTTTTGGCGTCAGTTATACAATCAACTGTTCAGTGTTGTGATTACAGTTATAGAGTCAACTGTTCAGTGTTGTGGTCACAGTTATATAGTCAACTGTTCAGTGTTGTGGTCACAGTTATAGAGTCAACTGTTCAGTGTTGTGGTCACAGTTATATAGTCAACTGTTCAGTGTTGTGGTCACAGTTATTTAGTCAATTGTTCAATGTTGCAGTCACGGTTATATAGCCAACTGTTCAGTATTGTGGTCACAGTTATATAGTCAACTGTTCAGTGTTGTGGTCACAGTTATATAGTCAATTGTTCAGTGTTGCGGTCACGGTTATATAGTCAACTGTTCAGTGTTGTGGTCACATTATATAGTGAATTGTTCAATGTTCTCTATGAACCATTTTCCTGTTCATTTTATGGCTGCAGGTTTCTGCTATACAACAGACAGACACGTCATTACAGATGGTAATTTATGGTATTCTGTGCAGCCTGTGTACGTCAGTTTTCTGCCTTAGTATTATAAATCATTTGATCTTGTTTCTTTATTGGAAATGTAACGTCACCTGTTGTGAGGCAAGGTGGATGATTTATTACTGTGCTAGGTCTGGAACTGAATACTGACGGTAAACATCCAGCATTAATGTTACCAGGTAACTGTGTAAACATATGCACGTATGTACAGACAGTGCATAAATGTATATATAAATCCGCACTCACAAACACATTAGCAGCATGCACATACACACACGTAGATACACGCTCAAGCGCGCGCCCCCTGAACACACTTACGCACGCACACACACACGCACACAAACACACACTCACTCGCGCGCGTGTACACAAACACATACACACACACACACACACATACACACACACGTACACACACACGCGCACACACAAGTACACACTCACGCACGCACGCACGCACACGCACAAGCACACACACACACACTCTCTCTCTCACACAGACACACGCACGCACACACGCATACGAACACACACACATGCACACACTCTCTCTCTCTCTTTAACACACACACACACACACACACACACACACACACACACACACACACACACACACACATTCACACACACACAAGTTAATATTTCTTCATAGACACATGCAATTCTGTTTTGTTCCCTGTGTACGTGTGCGTGCACGTTTCTCTCTGCTTGTGTGTACCTGCTGTGTGTGTGTGTGTGTGTGTGTGTGTGTGTGTGTGTGTGTGTGTGTGTGTGTGTATGTGTGTATGTGTGTATGTGTGTATGTGTGTGTATGTGTCTGTGTGTGTATGTG
>JAPXFY010000025.1:3340171-3360171 GCA_030674185.1 Monoplex corrugatus | reverse complement strand
GTTCTGATCTTTGTTGTTCTTTTTACCGCTTCTGTGTGTGTGTGTGTGTGTGTGTGTGTGTGTGTGTGTGTGTGTGTGTGTGTGTGTGTGTGTGTGTGTGTGTGTGTGTGTCTGTCTGTCTGTCTGTCTGTTCGTCTGTATCTCTATTTGTCTCTGTATCTCTCTCTCTCTCTCTCTCTCTCTTTCTGCTTTTCTGTCTGAGTCTGTCTGACTGTCCGTCCATCCGTCTGCCTGTCTGTCTGTTCCCCTTTTTGTTTCTCTGTCTGTATCTGTCTCTCTGTCTCTCTCCATGTCTCTTTCTCTCTCTCTCTCTGTCTCTGTCTATCACTCTGTCTGTCTGTGTCTGTCTGTCTGTTTCTGTCTCTTTCTCTGTCTGTCTATCTGTCTGTCTCTCTTTCTCTCCCTCTCAGCGTTGTGTGTGTGTGTGTGTGTGTGTGTGTGTGTGTGTGTGTGTGTGTCTGTCTGTTCGTCTGTTCGTCTGTATCTCTATTTGTCTCTGTATCTCTCTCTCTCTCTCTCTTTCTGCTTCTCTGTCTGAGTCTGTCTTACTGTCCATCCATCCGTCTGTCTGTCTGTCTGTTCCTCTTTTTCTGTTTCTCTGTCTGTATCTCTCTCTCTCTGTCTGTGTCTGTCTGTCACTCTGTCTGTCTGTCTTTGTCTATCTGTCTTTGTCTGTCTGTCTCTTTCTGTCTCTTTCTCTGTCTGTCTATCTGTCTGTCTGTCTCTCTCTCCCCCTCTCTCTTTTTTTCCCTTTTTTTTCTCATCCCTGCTGGGATTTCTGTATACACATGGTCAACAATAGCTCCATTATGTGGATGGTTATAAACCAGTTTTCTCCCACAAGACAGCGTGTAGTCCTCCAATCGATCAACACCAGGAGTCCCCTTCGTTGTGCTGAACAAAAAACTGAAGACGTCCCTGAAACATGTCTGATGGAATCACAACGTACCTCGAACACTTTGTTCCAGAGACGTCTTCGTGTTGATGTTGACTTTTGTGTGTGATGTGTGTCACATGTGAAAACAATGACCTGGCCTGTATTCAGCTGTAGTATACGCTAGGTAGGATCTCAAGACTTTGCCAGCACATAGCTCTTGTGTGCAGGCTTAAGGCGTATGCCACGATAACTTTGGGATTCTTCCGTCACATGGCATGGCGGCAATGCATAAGGAATGTCATTTCCAGAACGGAGACGTCATCTTGAGAGACAACAACTGAAATTGATTGTAGTAAAACAAAACAAAACAGAATAAAACAAAACAAAACAGAACAAAACAAAACAAAACAAACACGGATCAGGTTATCTTGATAAGCGATTTAATGTCGTTTTTTGGTCGTTTATTCTGTCGGATTTGTTATTTAAATCATGTAATACTTTCATTTCATCAGAGGGCAGATGCAAATCAGAAATGGCCAGCAGAATCGGCCAAGCCAAAACAGCATTCAAGAAGATGACAAGCATTCTTACCAACAAATGCATATCAATTAACATCAGGAAGAGAGTTCTTGAATGTTATATAGAACCAATACTGTTGTACGGATGTGAGGCGTGGACAGTCAACAAGCAAAGCCAGAACAAGATTGAGGCAGCTGAGATGTGGTTCCTAAGAAGAATGCCGAGAGTTCCATGGACAGCAAAGAAAACAAACGAGACAGTCTTGATGGAGGCAGACACAAGTTGATCACTCATAAGGAAGATTAGGAAAAGACAGGCAACATTTATAGGCCATTTTGTGAGGAAAGGGAATTTGGAGCACCTGGTCACAACGGGAAAGCTGGAGGGAAAGAGAGCACCAGGTAGACCCAGGGAGAAAATGCTGGACAGACTTGCAGAGTGGCTGGGGATGAGGAGGGTGGAGGAGATGCTGGGGGCAATGAGAGATAGAGACAGATGGAAGTCCATGATCGCCAACGCCACACGGCAGGGCACCTAATGATGATGATGATGAATACTTTCATTCCCCTTCCCTTTCTAAATCGTGAAAAGGGCTAAAAAGCCTCATACCATCATTGATTGATTGACTGATTGACTGATTGATTGATTCATTCATTCAATATGTGTCTCTCGTTCTATGTCTCTATCTGTTTGTTTGGTTGTCTGTCTTTCATTCTCTCTCTCTCTCTCTCTCTCTCCATTTCTCTCCCTCTTTCTTTCTCTGTCTTTGTCTTTGTCTCTGTTTCTGTCTGTGTGTGTACACACATCTTTCCCTGAAAATACGAAATAATCTCCAGAGGCTGAAAAGGTCATCGTATGAAATAATCTCCTCAGTGCTCTTAGAAGAGGTGGAATTGAATCTAGAACAGATGGAGATTTAAAATATGTAGTGTCAGGATTAAAGAGGAAAACTTATGATAAACAAGTGTACTGTGGTGAAGTATGTCTTATTCTGACACCATGTGATCTACACATTGTTCTTGTTCTATAACAGTCTTGTTCAATTGAATGTACTGATCTCTTCCTATTTTGTATGTTTGGGCGTCTTCACACACATACAACACACACACACACACACACACACACACACACACACACACACACACACACACACACACACACACACAAACACACACACACAAACACACACACACAACCACACACACACACAAACACACACACAGACATACATACATACACACACATACAGACACACACACATACATACATACATATATACATACATATATACATACATACATACATGCATTTATACATACATGCATACATACACACATATATATATGCATACATACATACATACATACATACATACATACATGCTAACATGCATGCATACATACATACATGCACACACACAGAGACACACATACACACATGAACACATACATATATACACTCACACGCACATACACAAGCTCGCATACATTGGCTTGTGTGGACACATTGACAAACACAAACACATACACATTTTGACACAAAACATACAAGCACACGTACATACACAAACACATACACATTTTGACACAAAACATACAAACACACCTACATACACAAACACATACACATTTTGACACAAAACATACAAACACACGTAGGCCTACATACACAAACACATACACATTCTGACACAAAACATACAAACACACGTACATACACAAACACATACAAACATACATGCATAGTTACACACACACACACACACACACACACACACACACACACACACACACACACACACACACACACACACACACACACACACACACACTTGCATACACTTGCACACACAGTAACACATACACATACTCAAACACGCACGCAAGCACGCACACACACACACACACACACACACACACACACACACACACACACACACACACGTACAGAACACTTCTTGTGCATAGGATAATTTAGATCGTACAAGTGCTGTTGATAGATGAATCAGTATGTTTGTATCCATTCCCCAAGGTAATCTGCTTATTATCTTAAGAAAATTTAAGACTTTTCTTGCTTTTGTTGAAATATAATCAAAATGGACAGTCCAGTTTAATTTCGATGTTATAAAGACTCCCAGAAATTTTTCAACCTGTTTGTAATGTAACATTTCACCATGCAGTCTGAAAGTAGGCAAGTTACTTAAAGTACCACCACGATTAAATAGCATCATGTTAGTTTTTTTCCGCTGACAACGACAGACCATTTTCTAACATACAGTTTCCAAGATTATCAAGATCAGATTGATACAACTTCCTAATGTAATTCTGTGCTCTTTGTTGAGTTGTCTTTTTTAAAGTAATATTCATCCAAATACATATATCATCAGCGTATTGTACCAAAACAACATGATTTGAGAGTGCTGTAGGAAGATCCCGTATAAGGATATTAAATAAAAGCGGTGCTATCACTGAACCTTGTGGAATTCCCATGTCAAGATTTCGTGAAGTAGAATAACTAGTTCCCATTCGTGCCTGAATTGTTCTATTGGCTAAAAAAGACTTAATGTAATCATACATATTGCCCGATAAACCAATAGATAAACCAAAGAACCTAAAATAAACCACTCAGTGCACAAAAATATTTATTAAAGAAGATACAAAGCTTAGACTGCAAAAGTATTAAAATTGCTCTAGGTGTCCCTGCTCACGCTTCTAATCTGGAAACGTACAAAGTTGCTGGAATTCTGCCTCTGAACAACTATTATGAGCTAGCGACAGCAAAATAAAAAAGTCATATTTCATTGGGGCAAACATATCTATCTTTACAGCGGAATTAGTCGCTATTATACAAGCATTGCATTATCTAGTAAATCTTAAAACCCGTGTCTTTCAAAGTAGTTCTCTTTGTTGACTCAAAATCTGTATTATATGCATCATGGTCTTTTGATGCAGACACAAGACCTGATCAATTACTGAGGCAAATCATCTTGTACATCGTTTAAGGATAAAAGGTACAGATATCAGTTTATGCTCGGTGCCTTCTCACGTTGGTCTTCACGGCAACGAAGTAGTTGACAGAGCAGCTAAGCAAGGTGCAGAGAATTCTGTTAATTCTACAGAATTCCATGTTCATACTTCCGTAAAAGAAGCTTGCAACATGCTCGAATCAGCCTCATGGATTCGATTTCATGAACATTTCAATGAACAATTTGTGTTACAACAAATAATAAAACTGACCGTTCAAAATGTATGTAAAAAATTGCAGTATTCTTCCATGTATCATTTGCGATCGATTGTTGCTGTTCGTTTTCGTATTCAGCTAAACGCATTGAAAACAAAATATTGTAAAAATTACAAGTGTATTTGGGGCAAACAGTTCACATTGTTTCACTGTTTATTTTATTGCAAAATGCTACGTTCTTTTCTACCGAAAATGTTTACACAAGAAAACTATTCTGAAACTCATTTAAAAGAAAAGTAACATCAGATCAATCTTTGCTTGTTAAAATTTCAGAATCATTAGTTCACAGTCCTGTTAATGAATTAGTTTAACTTTATGCAGTTTGTGTTTTAGTGTTAAATTTTCCCTTCACATTGTTGAAATTAATTGTTACTAATGTTAGAGTTAAGATTTCGTTCCATTTTACTATTCTACCACCTATTTATGACTTTTTCCTCTGTCTCCCCTCTGCCCCAATCCAACCTGTCAACTACCATTCTCCATTTTGTTGTATTTATACTTTTTTGTTTTTTTCTTCCCCTCTCCCCTCCCCTCCCCCCTCCCCCGTCTAATATCACTTACAGTGAAAAGACGTTAAATCAAAGAACGAACACGTACAGAGAGAGAGAGAGAGAGAGAGAGAGAGAGAGAGAGAGAGAGAGAGAGAGAGAGAGAGAGAGAGAGAACACAGGCAACAGGAAGGGAGGGGAGAGAGAGAAAAGAGAGAGAGAGAGAGAGAGAGAGAGAGAGAAAGAGAAAGAGAGAGAGAAAAAGAGAGAGAGAGAAAGAGAGAGAGAGGGAGAGAGAAGAGAGAGAGAGAGAGAAAGAGAGAGAGAGAAAGAGAGAGAGAGAGAGAGAGAAAGAAAGAGAGAGAGTTGTAGGGAGTGAGGAAGAGACTAAGTCTCTATTTTTACACAAACAGACCAAAGTTAAAGTAAGAAGCATGTTTATGTCAGTAATCAATACAAGAACTCAAAACCAACACAGGAATTAATCTTCACCATCGCCGTGAAAGGATCCAGTGACATTACTTTTCTAATAATAAAACCAGACCAACATGATTTACGACACTGAGTCACACACGTGACGTCATCTGGAGGTGAAATGACGTCAGAGATTTCCTTCTCTAGTTTCAAAACAAATTGCCGTCAGTAATGACAAAACAAATTGCCGTCAGTAATGACAAAACAAATTGCCGTCAGTAATGACAAAACAAATCGCCGTCAGTAATGACAAAACAAATTGCCGTCAGTAATGACAAAACAAATTGCCGTCAGTAATGACAAAACAAATTGCCGTCAGTAATGACAAAACAAATCGCCGTCAGTAATGACAAAACAAATTGCCGTCAGTAATGACAAAACAAATTGCCGTCAGTAATGACAAAACAAATCGCCGTCAGTAATGACAAAACAAATCGCCGTCAGTAATGACAAAACAAATTGCCGTCAGTAATGACAAAACAAATCGCCGTCAGTAATGACGAAACCAATGACCGTCTATATTGACAAAATATGTTGCTGTCTATAATGATGATATAACTTGCCGTCTCTAATGATGAAATAGATAACCATCTATAATGATGATATATAACTTGCCGTCTCTAATGATGATAATATAACTTGCCGTCTATAATGATGATATAACTTGCCGTCTCTAATGATGATATAACTTGCCGTCTCTAATGATGATATAACTTGCCGTCTCTAATGATGATATATAACTTGCCGTCTATAATGATGATATAACTTGCCGTCTCTAATGATGATATAACTTGCCGTCTATAATGATGATATAACTTGCCGTCTCTAATGATGATATAACTTGCCGTCTCTAATGATGATATAACTTGCCGTCTATAATGATGATATAACTTGCCGTCTCTAATGATGAAATAGATAACCATCTATAATGATGATATATAACTTGCCGTCTCTAATGATGATATATAACTTGCCGTCTATAATGATGATATAACTTGCCGTCTCTAATGATGATATAACTTGCCGTCTCTAATGATGATATAACTTGCCGTCTCTAATGATGATATATAACTTGCCGTCTATAATGATGATATAACTTGCCGTCTCTAATGATGATATAACTTGCCGTCTATAATGATGATATAACTTGCCGTCTCTAATGATGATATAACTTGCCGTCTCTAATGATGATATAACTTGCCGTCTCTAATGATGATATAACTTGCCGTCTCTAATGATGATATAACTTGCCGTCTCTAATGATGATATAACTTGCCGTCTCTAATGATGATATAACTTGCCGTCTCTAATGATGATATAACTTGCCGTCTCTAATGATGATATAACTTGTCGTCTCTAATGATGATATAACTTGCCATCTATAATGATGATATAACTTGTCGTCTCTAATGATGATATAACTTGCCATCTATAATGATGATATAACTTGCCGTCTCTAATGATGATATAACTTGCCATCTATAATGATGATATAACTTGCCGTCTATAATGATGATATAACTTGCCGTCTATAATGATGAAATAGATTAAATCTATAATGATGATATAACTTGCCGTCTATAATGATGATATAACTTGCCGTCTATAATGATGAAATAGATTAAATCTATAATGATGATATAACTTGCCGTCTATAATGATGATATAACTTGTCGTCTATAATGATGATATAACTTGCCGTCTCTAATGATGATATAACTTGCCGTCTCTAATGATGATATAACTTGCCGTCTCTAATGATGATATAACTTGCCGTCTCTAATGATGATATAACTTGCCGTCTCTAATGATGATATAACTTGCCGTCTATAATGATGATATAACTTGCCGTCTATAATGATGATATAACTTGCCGTCTATAATGATGAAATAGATTAAATCTATAATGATGATATAACTTGCCGTCTATAATGATGATATAACTTGTCGTCTATAATGATGATATAACTTGCCGTCTCTAATGATGATATAACTTGCCGTCTCTAATGATGATATAACTTGCCGTCTCTAATGATGATATAACTTGCCGTCTCTAATGATGATATAACTTGCCGTCTCTAATGATGATATAACTTGCCGTCTATAATGATGATATAACTTGCCGTCTATAATGATGATATAACTTGCCGTCTATAATGATGAAATAGATTAAATCTATAATGATGATATAACTTGCCGTCTATAATGATGATATAACTTGTCGTCTATAATGATGATATAACTTGCCGTCTCTAATGATGATATAACTTGCCGTCTCTAATGATGATATAACTTGCCGTCTCTAATGATGATATAACTTGCCGTCTCTAATGATGATATAACTTGCCGTCTCTAATGATGATATAACTTGCCGTCTATAATGATGATATAACTTGCCGTCTCTAATGATGATATAACTTGCCGTCTATAATGATGATATAACTTGCCGTCTCTAATGATGATATAACTTGCCGTCTATAATGATGAAATAGATAACCATCTATAATGATGATATAACTTGCCGTCTATAATGATGATATAACTTGCCGTCTCTAATGATGATATAACTTGCCGTCTATAATGATGATATAACTTGCCGTCTCTAATGATGATATAACTTGCCGTCTATAATGATGATATAACTTGCCGTCTCTAATGATGATATAACTTGCCGTCTATAATGATGATATAACTTGCCGTCTATAATGATGATATAACTTGCCGTCTATAATGATGAAATAGATAACCATCTATAATGATGATATAACTTGCCGTCTCTAATGATGATATAACTTGCCGTCTATAATGATGATATAACTTGCCGTCTATAATGATGAAATAGATAACCATCTATAATGATGCAAGAAAATGTAGTCTATGATAATTAAATAAATTGCTGTCTATAATGAAGAAGTAAATTGCTGTCTATAATGAAGAAGTAAATTGCTGTCTATAATGAAGAAGTAAACTGCTGTCTATAAAGAAGAAGTAAATTGCTGTCTATAATGAAGAAGTAAATTGCTGACTATAATGAAGAAGTAAATTGCTGTCTATAATGAAGAAGTAAATTGCTGTCTATAATGAAGAAGTAAATTGCTGTCTATAATGAAGAAGTAAATTGCTGTCTATAGTGATGACATAAATTGTTGTATACATTGGGGCAATGGACAATGTGGGAAAGTGCAATACAAAGAAGTGGTAGATGGAATGATCTGTGACTTATGGCTCCTCTTAGGATCAGTTTCATCCTCAGATCTGTATATGACCTCCTGCCCTTCAATACAAATCTGGTGAAATTGGAGAAATTGAATAACCCTGCATGCCCACTCTGCCATGGCAAAGAAACAATGGAACATGTACTGAGCCCACGCAAAGTAGCGCTATCTCTAGGAATGAACACATGGAGGTACAGTTGAGTGCTTAAAGAGAACACACGAGCGATCAGTACTGCCAATGGAAGAACCATGCCACACAAAGCTCCTGCAACCTTCTACATGGCAGGAGGCAGCAAACTGTGTCTTGGAAAAGCTGTGACATTGGGAGCATGGGAGCAGGTTCTGCTGCAAAAAAAACAGACAACTGGGAGTGCACAGCAAATCTTCCACAATGCAAAACAAAACCCCCCCAAAAAACAAACACACACACACACACAAAAAAACAACAACAAAAAACTGGAAATCATTAGCAACAGTGGTATAAGATCATACATAGTTCTTTACTTCCATTATCAAAGCAAATGATTCTGATCAAACTCACTCTGCTGTATGTAAGTAGAATGGAGGAAACTCATATCTACATGACTGAAAAGTATGCCAGCAAATTGAAGAAATCCATCTTCCAAGCCAAAGTCCTCGCCATACAGGTTACACCAATGTGGTTGGTAGGCACATCAGCCTGTGACCTCATGAAACAGCTCTCCATTTCTGGGGAAGGAGAGGACAAGAACCCTTAAGGCAATGGCAGACATAGGACAAGAGACCTGAAGACAATGGTAGACACAGGACAACAGACCTGAAGACAATGACAGACACAGGACAAGAGACCTGAAGACAAAGGCAGACACAGGACAAGAGACCTGAAGACAATGGCAGACACAGGACAAAAGACCTGAAGCCAATGGTAGACACAGGACAAGAGACCTGAAGACAATGGTAGACACAGGACAAGAGACCTGAAGCCAATGCTAGACAGGACAAGAGACCTGAAGACAATGGTAGACACAGGACAAGAGACCTGAAGACAATGGCAGACACAGGAAAAGAGACCTGAAGACCTGAAGACAATGGCAGACATAGGACAAGAGACCTGAAGACAATGGTAGCCACAGGACAAAAGACCTGAAGACAATGGCAGACACAGGACAAGAGACCTGAAGACAATGGCAGACACAAGACAAGAGACCTGAAGACAATGGCAGACACTGGACAAGAGACCTGAAGACAATGGCAGACACAGGACAAGAGACCTGAAGACAATGGCAGACACAGGACAAGAGACCTGAAGACAATGGCAGACACAGGACACAGGTGAAAAGAGTTCCAACTGGATCTGGTTGATAAGAAACAGAAGTGAACTTCCTAAAGCATAAAAATCCCCTATAATTATGCTGTATATGTATCTATCACATGGGTAACTAGGTTTTGAGACGCGGAAGGCATAGGTTCGAATCCAGTGGGAAAATACAAAGAGGACAGACGTTTGATCACTTTAGCAGCACTGGTTTGAACCCAGGTGAACAAAACAGCACAACAGAAGGACATCTGGAATCATTGGAAGACCACTGTACGTCCATCTCCATCCAGGTCCGACAGGGATTTTTCTTCCACATCCAATCTACTTTTAGTGTTGGTCTGAGTGCGACCCTTTTAGATGAGATGAGAAACAATATCTTATATGCTGCATGCTTTTAAGGCACGTAAAATATCCCATGGCAATAGAAGTGCTGTCCCTGGCAAAAATCAGTATTAAAAAAAGGTAGAATATATAGAGAAAACACGAACTACACACATACAGGTAAAAACGTCACTTTTATAGAGAAACACACAAACCAAACAAACTCACACACACACATACACACAAACACATACACATACGCGCGCACACACACACACACACATGTACGCGCGTACACACACACTGACACACACACACACACTGACACACACACACACACAGACACACACACACAGACACACACAGACACACACAGACACACACACAGACACACACACAGACACACATACACACACACACACACACACACACACACATACACACACACACACACACAAACACACACACACACACACACACACACACACACACACACACACACACACACCTCTCTTTTTTTCACATCAAGTTTGGCATACACGTTTATTGTACAAGCTGAAATCTATTGGTTTATCTGGCAATATATATAATTATATTAAGTCCTATTTAGCCAATAGAACAATTCAAGCAAGAGTGGGAACAAGTTATTCTACTTCGCGACGTCTTGATATGGGAATCCCTCAAGGTTCAGTGATAGCACCTATTTTATTTAATATCCTTATACAGGATCTTCCTAATGCACTCTCAAATCGTGTTGTTTTGGTACAGTACGCTGATGATATATGTATTTGGATGAATATTACTTTAAAAAAAACAACTCCACAGAGAGCACAGAATTACATCAGGAAGTTGTATCAATCTGATCTTGATAATCTTGGAAACTACATGTTAGAAAATGGACTGTCGTTATCAGCGGAAAAAACTAACATGATGCTATTTAATTCTGGTGGTACTTTAAGTCACTTGCCTACTTTCAAACTGCATGGTGAAGTGCTACATTACAAGCAGGTTGTAAAATTTCTGGGAGTCTTTATAACATCGAAATTAACCTGGAATGTCCATTTTGATTATATTTTAACAAAAGCGAGGAAAGCCTTAAATTTTCTAAAGATAATAAGCAGATTACCCTGGGGAATGGATACAAACATACTACTTCATCTGTCAACAGCATTTGTAATATCTAAATTATCCTATGCGCAAGAAGTGTTCTTCAGTGCACCAAAATATTTACTAAAGAAGATTCAAAGCTTAGACTGCAAAAGTCTTAAAATTGCACTAGGTGTACCAGTCCATGCTTCTTGCCTGGAAACGTACAAAGTTGCTGGAATTCTGCCTCTGAACAACTATCGTGAGTGAGTGACAGCAAAGTTTGCCGTTAGAACTTCTTCACAAACGGACAATTTTGTGAGTAAGGAAATAAAAATCAGGTCAGATGCTGACTTTCCGAAACGAGCAAAGAACATTTCATCACAAATGACTGTTGCAACTTACGTATCTGACCTGGTCAAACAGTATAACATAAATCTGGATGAAATAGCTGAAACACCATCAACAACGCCCATCCCTACATGGGAAATGCTAAAAGCTACTTTTGATATTGATTATACAGATGCTAAGAAATATGAAAACGTTAACATTTCGATATGCAGAGCAAGAGAACACATCGATGAAAAATACCGTACCCACCTCCATATTTTACCGATGGATCAGTCTTAGAAAATAAATGTGCTGGAGCAGAATTTTATGTCCCAAAATATAAAATAATAAAGTCATTTTTCATTGGGGCAAGTATATCAATCTTTACAGCGGAATTAGTCGCTATTTTACAAGCGTTGCATTATCTAGTAAACCTTACACATGTATTTTTCAAAGTAGTTCTCTTTGTTGATTCAAAATCTGTATTATATGCCTTGCAGTCTTTTGATACAGACACAAGACCTGATATAATTACTGAGGCAAATCATCTTATACATCGTTTAAGGATAAAAGGTACAGATCTCAGTTTATGCTGGGTGCCTTCTCACGTTGGTCTTCACGGCAACGAAGTAGATGACAGAGCAGCTAAGCAAGGTGCACACAATTCTGATAATACTACAGAATTACGTATTAATACTTCCGTAAAAGAAGCTTGCAACTTGCTAGAATCAGCCTCATGGATTCGTTTTCATGAACATTTCCATGAAAAGTTTGTGTCACAACAAATGATAAAACTTTCATTTCAAAATGTGTGTAAAAAATTGCAGTTTTCTTCCATATATCATTTGAGAACGATTGTTGCTGTTCATTTTCGTATTCAGCTAAACGCATTGAAAACAAAACACTGTAAAAATATCAAGTGTATTTGCGGCGAACAATTCACACTGTTTCACTGTCTATTTTACTGCAAAATGCTACGTTCTTTTTTACCAAAAATGTTTACACAAGAAAATTATTCTGAAACTCATTTTAAAGAAGTAACTTCCGATTAATTTTTGTCAGTTAAAATTTCAGAATCGTTGGTTCACAGTCCTGTTAATGCATTACTTTAAGTTATGAAGTTTGTATTTTAGAGTTAAATTTTCCATACACATTGTTGATGTTAAATGTTAGTGTTAAGTTCTTGTTCCATTTTTCTATTTTCCCACCTACTTATGTCTATAACTGTGTCTCCTCTATGCCCCAAAACCAACCAACCCATCTCTCATCTCACATACTTTTTTTTTTTCGTCTAATATCACTCATAGTGAAAAGACGTTAAATCAAAGAACGAACACACCTCTCTTTATTTGAGCTGTATGACAGTCTGTAATTTCCCACCCCCACCCCACTACTGACATCCCCTTTGTAACCCCCTCCCCCTCCAAAACATTTGTTAATGTCTGCTAATTGTGCGTTGTATTGGTGAGATGTATCACTGTATACCACCCCACTGCCTTCTCTTTATCCTCCCCATCTCCTTCCCCTTTGTAACCCCCTCCCCCACCAAAACATTTGTTAATGTCTGTTAATTGTGCGTTGTATTGGCGAGATGTATCACTGTATACCATCCCCCTCTTTTTATTCTCTAACCTCACCAGTCTCCCTCTGTTTATACTAATCACACATTTCTATAGATTTCTATAACTTTATGTATCACAACAGCCCACAACCAATTAGCCTCCTTTTCTGTCTATGAAACACCTCTACCACGACCACTGCTGGGAGAAACACGATCTAAACATTATTTAAACAAAGTCAGCTTCAGTGATTTCAAGGAAAAGTTAATACCCAACAACTGAAAATGTGTCCCGCAAAGTTTGCTGCTTTTGTCCGAATTGTCCATTTCATTTTGTAAAGCCATGTTACTCACCTGTATTTCATGCTGAAAAATCCCATGAACACCAATGCAAAACAAACAAGGACAACAACAAGAACTAAAGAAAACAACCAAAACAACAACAGCAATAACAACAACAAAGCCACACACACAAAAACGTTTTATAAGAAAAGAAAAAGGAACCTGATCCAAATCAGTTCAGTCTGATTCATCACAAATTGATCGCCAACCTGTGACGTGGGTTTGTTTATTTATTGGTTTGTTCGTTGATTTGTTCGTTCGTTTGTTTTGTGTTGGTTTCTTTGTTGTGTTTTGTTGTTGTTTTTTTGTTTTTGTTTTTTTTGTTTGTTTGTTTTTTTTTGGTTGGCTGGTTGGTTGGTTGGTTGGTTTGTTGGTTGATTGGCTGCTTGGTAGTTTGGTTTGCTCGTTATTTTGTTCATCTGTTTTTTTAACCGATTTCTTTGTTTGTTTCATTGTTTGTTTGTGTTCATTTGTTTGTTCATTGACTGGAAAATTGTTGGTTGATTTACTCGTTGGTTTGTTTATCTGGTTTTTTTTATTTGTTTGTTTGGTTGTTTGTTTGAATGATTGTTCTCTTTGAAGGTTTGGTTTCTGTTTCAGGGAACATTTTCTTGATGCCAGTTTGATGTTTGTTTTGAAGGGAAGGTAGACAACTCTTCCTTGACTTCAGACTGACTTTCAGAAGTATATGCCTTGATCTATTAACTTGCCTCTCCTCTGCCTCGGCCCTCTCTCCCTCTGTGTGTGTGTGTGGGGGGGGGGGGGGGTGAGCTGATGTCGAAAGTTGGAGTGGCTGCCGGAAGTTTTCTCTGTCGGCTTTTTCTTGGATATCTTTGTTTTGGTGGACCGTGTGGAGGTATGGATCGACAAGTGCTTGTGTGATGTTGGTGATGATGTGCTGATGTGGGACTTGTGATTGGGTGTGCCCTGGTTTCAGTGTACCAGTCAAAGTACTTTTGTTTGCAAGGCTGCAAGTGACTCTTGTGATAGACGGTGTATATGTATATCTATAGCCTGTTCCTACCCCACGTCAAAAAGTACCCACAGAGAGAAAACACACCAAATTTTGCTAGTTACCATTAGTAACCAACTTAGAGACTTCAAAAAGTAGTGACTGCTACTAAGGATGCCTTCTGCTGCACTGGAGTTTCGTGGCCGTTGTGGTTCCTTTTTGTGGGTCTTCATTGGTTTCATGACCAAACGTGCCAAATTTAAGCTAGCCATGAGAATTCGTGTGCTAAGAGTTAGGACTCGGGCTGCCGGTGTCATGGTCGGTTTTGTCCTCCTGACGTTTTTCTGCGGTGATCTCCTGCTGAGGTCAGGGGACATTGAGGCGAACCCTGGGCCTCCAAAAGCAAATCCCCTGAGGCAGACTCGCATCAACAGTGACAGTACCAACCGCCGTGCAAGTTCAGACCGCTCTGTGACGCCTGACCATGACCCAAGCTCGTCCTCACCAGGTTTGGACTGTAACAATCCTGTACTCCAGAATATTACGCAGATGTTGACAAACCTGGATAGTAAGTTTGATGGCATGAAAGATGATCTTGCAGATGTGAAAGACTCTGTAAGCGGTCTCAAAGAGGATGTCCAAGAGTTAAAAGTATCTGTATGTGACCTTCATGCGGAAAATGATGCACTTAGAAAAGAGAACTCTAAACTGAATGAACGGTTGATGTTTATGGAAAGTAAGGTTGATGATCTGGAGGGGCGTTCCAAGAGAAATAACTTGATTTTCTATGGTGTGCCTAGGAGAGAGGGAGAGACGAGAGATGAGTGTGAGAATGCTGTAAAGGAAATACTAACCGATCTGGATCTGCCACGCACTGTGGAATTTGATAGACTCCATAGATTAAATAACAAGCCTAACTCACCAATTATTGGTAGATGCACATTTTACAAAGACAAGGAAGGTATTATGAAAGCCAAAAAGAACCTGAAAGATAGCACCATTTTCATCGGCCAGGACTTTACCCAAAGAGTTCGTGATGTTCGCAAGAAACTGGGGCCATATCTAAAGGCAGCTAGAGACAGTGGTAAAAGGGCTACCATGGTGTTTGATCACCTGCTCATTGAAGGGAAGAAGTTCTTTCTCAATGACGAAGATCAGCTGCGGGAGATAAAATAGTGGTACGGCCGGCCTCTAAGAAAGAAATGTATACAGTTTACCTCTGATAATTCGTACCCAGGGTCATTTTTAAGAGAGGTTATTCCTTGTCATAACACCAACTTCTAATCCTGTAACTGCACGTGCCGAGATAGATGTATCTAGGATAGAGTGTGAAGCCCGTGATTTGGCGTCAGCAGTTAAGCCTGGGAAGTGTGCGCTGTATTCTGGTTGTGAGAGGGACGGTTGGGAAAATATGAATGACAGTGGTGGTGTCCAGAATGGGAGTGTGAATGAAAGTGAGAATGGAGGTAGGGGGTCTGTGTGTGAGGGTGGAGGTGAGGGTGAGGGTGAACGTAGTATTAATGATAAGAGATGCCTGGTAAGGGTGATAAATCAAAAAGTAATGTCGGTTCTGTTTCTTTTCTTCACTGGAATGTAGAAGGTCTTTTGTACAAATTGACAGATAAAGATTTTTTATCATATGTTTGCTCCTTTGATTTTGTTTGTCTGGTCGAAACATTTATGGAAAATGTAGACACAAGTGTGTTTCCTTCTCATGCAGTTTTTTGTAAACCAGCATTAAAGCTTTCAAAGCAAGGAAGGAGATCGGGTGGGGTGATATGTTTGATTAGAAAGGAGTTGGTTCCTTTTGTTTCTGAACTCACATGTGACCATGACAATATTCTTTGTTTTCTTCTTGATAAAACTCTTTTTGGTTTTGAAAAAGATGTTCTTTATATTTGTGTATATATTCCTCCTGTCAATTCTCCATATTATTTAACAAATGAAGTTAAAAATGGAATTATATATCTTGAAGATGCTGTGGCTGACAAAGTGCTGGCTGACGAAAATGTAAATATTATTCTGTGTGGAGATTTGAATGGCAGAACAGCAGATCTATGTCCAGTTACTGATGATGATTATGACATTTCTGTTTTTAGAAATGATCACGATGATGTAAATATTACAAGAAAATCAGAAGATTCAGTTCTGAATGCATTTGGAAAATTGATTTTGGATTTCTGTGGCGCTTTTCGATTGTTGATTATGAATGGTGTATGTAATGGTGACCCTTATGGTCGTTTCACATACATATCAGATAATGGAAATAGCGTCAATGACTATTTTTTAGTCTCAGAAGATCTTTTTTCTACTATTCAAGATTGCTGTCTTTTTACTGTTTCAGAGCAGATTGAATCTGACCACCAACCTTTAGAATATTGTTTTGATGTAGATGGTAATGTCATAGGCAAAACGTATAATGAAACAAACAACAAACAAATGTTTATTGAGAAATTTGTTTGGAATGATGTGTATGCACAACAATATTTTGATAACATGCTTTCTACAGAGATCAGAGAGAGAATCAGCTATGCTAAAAACCTGATAGATGAGGATATAAACAGTGCGTTACTTGCATTTGTTGATTGTGTACAGCAACAGGCTAACTGTATGAAAAAGAAAATCTATATGAATAAAAGACGCTCTGAAGAATGGTTTGATGTGGAATGCAAAACTGCTAAACGTAATGTCAGAAAGCTTCTCAGGGTGTTCTATAAGTCAAAAGATAAGAAGACAGATGGCTGTAGGTACTGTAAAGCTAGAAGAGAATACAAAAACTTATTACTAAGAAAGAAAAAAGAGTATAATAATGCCATGTTAGAAAAATTGAACTCGTCTGTCAATGATCAAAAAGAATTCTGGCAAAACATGAATAAGATATGTAGGAAAAGAGTGTATCAGTCTAATGATATTCAGTCTAATGATTGGTTTAGCCATTTCAAAAGTGTACTTGGGAAACGTTCTATTGACAGCAGTGATGACCCTTTACCAGAGCTAAATAATGATTCTGATAGTGATGCTGATAATCTTACGGAGGAAGGTCAGCATTCCTTACGTGTGAATGGAGAAAGTGTTTCTGATGATTGTTTTTTGAACTCTCCTATCTCAAAGGAAGAAGTTTTGTTCTCAATAAGAAAACTAAAGAACGGTAAGTCGTCTGGACCAGATGGTATTATCGGTGAACTTTTAAAAAATGCTGGTAATGATGTAATTGATTTTTGGTTAAAATATTTCAATAAGCTGTTTGACACTGGACAATATCCTGACAATTGGAAAGAATCTATAATCATTCCACTTTTTAAAAAGGGAGGTGTAAATGATCCGAATAACTATAGAGGAATATCATTAACAGATATTAGTAGTAAGATGTATGGTTCTATAATTAATGCCAGACTACAAAAATGGATTAATATAAATAACATTACTGGTGAACATCAAGCTGGTTTTAAAGAAAAGTATTCAACAGTAGATCATATATTTACTTTGCTGGCAATGATTCAGAAACAGTTCTCATTGAATAGAAAATTGTATGTAGCATTTATAGATTTTGAAAAGGCCTTTGATACTGTTTCAAGGAATCTATTATGGCCTGTTTTACTGAAGAACTGATATCCAGGGAAAAATATATAGATGTATTAAAAGTATGTATGATGTAGTAAAAGCCAGAGTAAGATGTGGTACAGAATTTATGGGATATATAGACTGTATCAAGGGGGTTAAACAAGGGGACGTTTGTAGTCCCATACTTTTTTCTCTATTTATCAATGAGCTTGCTTTGGAGGTAATCAATAACGGTAGACATGGGGCACACTTAAATGTTGATTTTGTTGAACTATTTATTTTGTTGTTTGCCGATGACATAATTTTGTTATCAGAAACTGTTATTGGGCTGCAGAACCAGTTGAATAACCTTTGTAAAGCTGCTTGTCGACTGCAACTGAAAGTTAACATGAATAAGAGTAATATTGTGGTTTTTAGAAAAGGTGGATTTTTGTCTAGTAGTGAGAAATGGGTTTACAATGGTAAGGAGATGAGTGTTGTTAACACATATAAGTATCTCGGTTTGTATTTTTCTACAAAACTTAGTTTTAGTCATACTTGTCGGGATTTAGCAAGGAAAGGGAAACGGGCTACTATTATTATCCTTAGTAAATTATATCGATTAAATTGTAATTGTCTTAAATTGTTTTTGAAGTTATTTGATAAACAAGTTCAACCGATACTGTTATATGGTGCTGAAATTTGGGGGTTGGATGGAGCTAGAGCATCATTGGAAATTGAAAGAGTACATTTGTACATGCTGAAAAAATGTTTAGGGGTAAGCATTAAAACACCAAACGATCTTGTTTATGGAGAATTAGGTCGATTTCCTTTGACAGTTAGTGCCTGTGTATGTTGTGTTAGATATTGGTTAAAATTAATTAGTATGGATGAGTACAGATTACCATATAAGGCCTACAAAATGCTTTTGAATCTATCATATAGAGGGAAAATAAACTGGGTATCAAAAGTACGTGATATTTTGAGTGTACATGGATTTCAGTATGTTTGGGAAAATCAAGGTGTTGGTTGTACTCGTGCCTTTCTAAGTGAATTTAAACAGAGACTCGTTGATTGTAGATGGCAGAAATGGAATGAGCATATAAACAATAGTGATAGGTTTAGTCAATATCGAAAATTTAAGACAATATATGGTCTTGAGTCATATCTTCTTCTAGATTTGAATAGATTTATACGATATGTGGTAACTCAATTTAGATTTGGAATGTCTAGTTTATATAATCATCGACTAAGGCATAAAAGAATTGATTTGAATGACCTAGATTGTCCAATGTGTAAACTTGTTTTGGAAAACGATGTCCATTTTGTATTACAGTGCCCTGCTTTTGATGATTTAAGGCAAAGTCTGATCCCATCAAAATATTGTAACAAACCATGTGACTTTTCTTTGACATTGTTACTTGCATCAAAAAATGAACTTGTAATGAAGAACTTAGCCATGTTTCTGTTTAAAGCACTCAATAGAAGGGAAATAGCACTATCATAATACATATCTGAGACATAGTATTTGATCAAAACTATTCTATTTTTTTCATTTTACACATTGTAAATCTATGATAGGAACCAATAATTCTGATAATGTTATAAATATATTGGTTACACGGTATTGCTTACACGATTAATGTGAGACTGTAAGGTCGAGATGACAATTATAAACACTTTTCTTGAAACTGAGTGTATAGAAATTATATTGATTGCTGTTCTTTGTATGTTCACACCCCTTCAAAAAGGGGCTATGGC
>JAPXFY010000025.1:3322469-3327469 GCA_030674185.1 Monoplex corrugatus | reverse complement strand
CTCATTTCTACTCTGATATCATATTTATTCAAAAACACATTATGATGTCATCTTAGTTTATTCCTCTTCTCACATTGGACCCAGCAGCATCGAAGTTTCAGTCTTTTTCTCCTGATTGTTGTATATGGTGTTTGTTTGTCTGTAATCTTACGCTTGACAAAGGCCAGTTGGCCGAATATTTGCGCATGTTTTGTCTTGTTGTATTCAACGCGCATTCGTATTCTTCTTTCGTGTTTTTTTCTGGTTCCTGTTTGCTTGAACGTGGGCAGTCACACTTGTTTTGGATTTCTTCTTGTTCTTCTTGATCTTATTCTTCTTGTTCTTGATTTTTGATCTTGTTGTTGTTGCTGTTTCTCTTCTTTTTTTTTTCTTCTTCTTCTTCTTGTTCTTCTCGTTCTTCTTGTTCTTGTCCTTCTTCTTCTTTCTCCACAAGTCCATGAAAATTCAGAGGAGCACCACCATTACAAAAACTGTCCACTTGCTTCCTTCAACAAAACGCAACGTGTGGATTGTCCCACAATCCCAAATCATCTGAATCCCTGTCCTACACCCCTTCCCCCTCCTCCACCCCCTCCCACTCACTCACACACTTGTACTCACGACAATACAGTTCATCGCTGCCGTCATGACATTGGCTGTAACCATCGCATCGCCAATTGTTGGAAAACAGACACTGTGTCGTGCCAAGGCACAGGAAACCGTTCCTGTATGTGCGGCAAAATTCCTCTGCACACAGAAAAAAAAAAAAGTTATATATTGTGAATGTTCCATAACCATTTCTATCTCCATTTGTCTGTCTGCATGTTACATATTGTGAATGTTCCATAACCGTTTCTATCTTCATTTGTCTGTCTGTCTGTTACATATTGTGAATGTTCTATAGCCATTTGTATCTCCATTTGTCTGTCTGCATGTTACATATTGTGAATGTCCATAACCATTTCTATCTCCATTTGTCTGTCTGTCTGTTACATATTGTGAATGTTCCATAACTATTTCTATCACCATTTGTCTGTCTGTCTGTTACATATTGTGAATGTTCTATAGCCATTTGTATCTCCATTTGTCTGTCTGTCTGTTACATATTGTGAATGTTCCATAACCATTTCTATCTCCATTTGTCTGTCTGTCTGTTACATATTGTGAATGTTCCATAACTATTTCTATCACCATTTGTCTGTCTGTCTGTCTGTCTGTTACATATTGTGAATGTTCTATAGCCATTTCTATCTCCATTTGTCTGTCTGTCTGTTACATATTGTGAATGTTCCATAACCATTTCTATCTCCATTTGTCTGTCTGTCTGTTACATATTGTGAATGTTCCATAACTATTTCTATCTCCATTTGTCTGTCTGTCTGTTACATATTGTGAATGTTCCATAACCATTTCTATCTCCATTTGTCTGTCTGTCTGTTACATATTGTGAATGTTCTATAGCCATTTGTATCTCCATTTGTCTGTCTGTCTGTTACATATTGTGAATGTTCCATAACCATTTCTATCTCCATTTGTCTGTCTGTCTGTTACATATTGTGAATGTTCTATAACCATTTCTATCTCCATTTGTCTGTCTGTCTGTTACATATTGTGAATGTTCTATAGCCATTTGTATCTCCATTTGTCTGTCTGTCTGTTACATATTGTGAATGTTCTATAGCCATTTGTATCTCCATTTGTCTGTCTGTCTGTTACATAGTGTGAATGTTCTATAGCCATCTGTATCTCCATTTGTCTGTCTGTCTGTTACATATTGTGAATGTTCTATAGCCATTTGTATCACCATTTGTCTGTCTGTCTGTTACATTTGTGAATGTTCCATAACTTTCTATCTCCATTTGTCTGTCTGTCTGTTACATAGTGTGAATGTTCTATAGCCATTGTATCTCCATTTGTCTGTCTGTCTGCATGTTACATATTTGAATGTTCTATAGCCATCTGTATCACCATTTGTCTGTCTGTTCTCTGTTACATATTGTGAATGTTCTAAAACCATTTGTATCTCCATTTGTCTGTCTGTTGTTACATATTGTGAATGTTCTATAGCCATCTGTATCTCCATTTGTCTGTCTGTTCTGTTACATATTGTGAATGTTCTATAGCCATTTGTATCTCCATTTGTCTGTCTGTTTACATATTGTGAATGTTCTATAGCCATCTGTATCTCCATTTCTCGTCTGTCTGTTACATATGTGAATGTTCTATAGCCATTTGTATCTCCATTTGTCTGTCTGTTACATATTGTGAATGTTCTATAGCCATCTGTATCTCCATTTGTCTGTCTGTCTGTCTTACATATTGTGAATGTTCTATAGCCATTTGTATCTCCATTTGTCTGTCTTCCTGTTACATATTGTGAATGTTCTATAGCCATTTGTATCTCCATTTGTCTGTCTGTCTCTTACATATTGTGAATGTTCTATAGCCATCTGTATCTCCATTTCTCTGTCTGTCTGTTACATAGTGTGAATGTTCTATAGCCATTTGTATCTCCATTTGTCTGTCTGTTACATATTGTGAATGTTCTATATGGAGACAGACAAATGGAGAAAACAAACTGTTCTCATCAATGGCACTTACTCTCAACCTGCATACCTGACCTGTGGTGTTCCACAAGGATCTGTCCTTGGCCCTGTTCTTTTCACACTTTACACCTCCCCCCTGTCCACCATCATCAACTCCCACTCTATAAAACACCACTTCTATGCTGATGACACCCAACTTCAAGACAGTGACTCACCTGATAATATACAGCGCCTGTTGACTCGCACCACTGAGTGTTACTCGGACATTAAGAACTGGATGACGTTCAACAAACTTCAGCTTAATGACGACAAGACAGAAGCTATCCTCATTGGCACCCGTCAGAAACTTTCTCAGCTGCCTCCTCTTTCTCTCCCATTATGTAACACTTCAGTCCCAATTTCTGATTCAGCTAAAAACCTTGGTGTCTGCATTGACTCTACCCTCTCCATGAACAACTTTGTTTCTCAAACTGCCAGATCTTGCTACTATCATCTCCATCGTATAAGGCTGATCAGGAAGTATCTCTCTGTCGAAACAACTGCAAAACTCGTTCTCTCCTTCATAATGTCTCGCATTGACTATTGCAATTCACTCCTGTCTGGTCTTCCTGCCTCCACCATTCACATCCTACAGCGCATTCAAAACAATGCTGTACGCCTTGTACTCAAAAAGAAAAAAACCTGACCACATATCTCCTCTCCTGGCACAACTTCACTGGCTCCCTGTATCAAAGCGCATACAGTACAAACTAGACACCATGTGCTACAAAAGCCTCAATAACGCACCCCCCCGATTACTTGTCAAGCCTACTTGAGATCTATCTTCCCTCACGTACCCTCCGCTCTGCCTCCGATCCTCTGACTTTTCGCTTTCCACGCACTAAGCTCAATACCTATGGTCCACGAGCCTTCTCTGTTTCTGGTCCACTCTCCTAGAACAAATTTCCTCTCTCAGTCCGTCAGCAACCTACTTTTGTCTCCTTCAAGTCCGCTCTCAAAACTCACCTTTTCTCCTCCGCATAAAATCCTAACCTCACTCACACCCCCCCCCCCCCCTTCTGCAGCCTGTCTCCGCTCGGAGGGGAATCACATGGTTATAATATATAATTGTATATGCTATGCTCTCTATAATTTTCCACTGCTTTTATTCTTGCTTTTATTGCTTTTATTCTTTCTCCCCATTTATAGCCATGCGTGTGTGTGTGTGTGTGTGTGTGTGTGTGTGTGTGTGTGTGTGTGTGGTGTGGTGGTGTATGTGTGTGCTGTGCGTAGTTGTTTGCGTGCGCATGGTGCGTGCGTGCATGCAGTGTGTGTCTGCTTCAGCGCTTAGATTTGAATTTTACAAGATTTTGCGCTATATAATATTGTAATTATCATTTATAATTTTCTTGTTATACATATTGTGAATGTTCTATAGCCATTGTATCTCCATTTGTCTGTCTGTCTGATACATATTGTGAATGTTCTATAGCCATTTGTATCTCCATTTTGTCTGTCTGTCTGTTACATATTGTGAATGTTCTATAGCCATTTGTATCTCTGTCTGTCTGTCTGTTACATATTGTGAATGTTCTATAGCCATCTGTATCTCCATTTGTCTGTCTGTCTGTCTGTTACATATTGTGAATGTTCTATAGCCATCTGTATCTCCATTTGTCTGCCTGTCTGTCTGTTACATATTGTGAATGTTCTATAGCCATCTGTATCTCCATTTGTCTGTCTGTCTGTCTGTTACATATTGTGAATGTTCTATAGCCATCTGTAATCTCCATTTGTCTGTCTGTCTGTCTGTTACATATTGTGAATGTTCTATAGTCCATCTGTATCTCCATTGTGTGTCTTCCTGATCTGTCCTGTCTGTTACATATTGTGAATGTTCTATAAGCCATTACTTTTATTCTCCATTTGTCTGTCTGTCTGTCTGTTACATATTGTGAATGTTCTATAGCCATCTGTATCTCCATTTGTCTGTCTGTCTGTCTGTTACATATTGTGAATGTTCTATAGCCATCTGTATCTCCATTTGTCTGCCCGCCTGTATGTGTGTTTTTTTTTGTTTGTTTGTTTTTGTTTTGTTTTTCAAAAAATGCAGATTTTTTCATATCGAGCAGAGAAAGGTGTGTGTGTGCGCGCGCGCGCGCGCGCGCATGTGTGTGTGTGTGTATGTGTATGTGTGTGTATGTGTGTGTGTGTGTGTGTGTGTGTGGTGTGTGTGTGTGTGTGTGTGTGTGTTTTGTGTGTGTGTTGTGTGTATGTATTCCATGACGAAATCAGTCTTAAGTAGAATTTTAGGCATTTTGAGATATACATATCACTGGAAAGTGTACATTCTGTTGATTATTTAGGTACTTGGATAAAGCTTGTACTAAAAAAATGTAGAAGTTATGTGTGTTTCAAGTCATCTAAGTTGTAGATGGCCATTTTGAGAACATGGCCTTTAAAGTTTTTGTGTGCTCTCCTACACATTTTCCTTAA
>JAPXFY010000025.1:3289969-3317469 GCA_030674185.1 Monoplex corrugatus | reverse complement strand
CACAACACACACAATGGCAACACAGCACACACAACACACACAATGGCAACACAGCACCACAACACACACAATGGCAACACAGCACTACACAACACACACAATGGCAACACAGCACACACAACACACACAAAGGCAACACAGCAAACACCAACACCACAATGGCACACGCACACACAACACACAATGGCAACACACACACACAACACACACAATGGCAACACAGCACTACACAACACACACAATGGCAACACAGCACAGCACAACACACACAATGGCAACACAGCACTACACAACACACACAATGGCAACACAGAAACACAACACACACAATGGCAACACAGCACACACAACACACACAATGGCAACACAGCACACAGCAACACACACAACAAACAATGCACACACACACAACACACACAATGGCACACAGACAACAACACACACAATGGCAACAAGACTCACAACACACACAATGGCAACACGCACACACAACACAACAATGGCAACACACACAGCACAACACACACAATGGCAAACAAAGCACAAACACACAAGCAACACAGCACAACACACACACAAGCAACACAACACACAACACAACAAGGCAACACAGACAGCACAACACACACAATGCAACACAGCACACACACACAAAATCAACAGCAAGCACAACACAACAATGGAAACTACAGCACACACACCAAGCTCCATTACGCTATATTACAGCTACAACAATGTTTGTGAAGTATGATTACAGGCACGACTTCAACACAATATTTGAAATAAAATTTCAAAACTTACATGCATGATCCAAGAACAGCGTAGTGACAGAGCACAAACCAACCATGTCGTACTCAGTAATAACTTATACGGAAGTCTGCAAGAACATTGACCCTCTCATGTCATCTGTCTCTGTCCTGTCCCTCGTCTCTGGTCACTCCCACCCCCCCACACAACAACACACACACACACACACACAACACACAGATACACATACACTCTCAGAGAGAGGAGACAGACAGACAGAAAGACAGACAGAGACAGACAGAGAGACAGACAGACAGACAGAGAAGAGACAGAGACAGAGACAGAGACAGAGAGAGAGACAGAGAGAGCAGAGACAGAGAGAGAGAGAGAGAGACAGAGAGAGAGAGAGAGAGAGAGAGAGAGAGAGAGAGAGAGACAGAGAGCAGTCAACGCAGATGGTTTCTAATAACTCATGAAGAGGCATATTCCTTCACCTAGCACACAGCCGGCATTTTATCAAAGAAGAAAGTGCCAGACCTAACACACAACACTGGAATTTGCAGGTCAAGGGGGTCACTTTGTTTCGTTATCAGTCATAGCATCAAGTGTTAAGCTACACCAACAAAACAAAGTCTGACCTTTAGCTAAAACCTTCTGCTAAACAGTACTGATAGTTGTTCCTGACATTCATAAGTGTGAACAGTGGCAGACGTCTTCAAAACTTGACCAGCACTATGCAGCTGGTGCGTCTGAAAGGACAATTGCCTTGCTGGCACCAGGGGTATGGTGCGTCAGGAAGGAACTTTTTCGCCACCGGCTAACAGTGGCTGGTACGTCGCGAAAAGGTTTTAAATTAATCTTTTCGCGACATGACGTAAGAATCGTCGCTACACCTGCTCATGCTGTCAGGACAAGTAGCGAGCCCGCTCGCTACGGCCGAAAGGTCGCTGTGGACACGTAGCGAGAATGTTCGCGACGCCTGTTCTAAAATTAAATGCGTCAGTACGTCACCGGAAATTCCCTCAAACAAAACGTGTCGAAACTATACAATGGAACCCTTCTACGTCATATGATGCCACTTTTTCGGCTTAAAAGGGGCAATTGCGTTGGTTAATTTGTGTTGAAAGCAACCAACCCCAATTCTTTGTTTCTTTGTGTTACCCGCGTCGTTCACACTACTGTAAACATGGCCAGACAGACAACTTTCACGGCCAACGAAGTAGCAAAACTGATCATTCAGGCTGGTTCTGACGATGATCTAGACGTTGATCATTATGAAAGCAGTAACTAAAGTGCTGAAGTGGAAGATTTTGAGGATGATGTGCCGCAAAACGACGACGATCGCGCATATTCAACGGATGAAGACAAAGTTGAAGCCGATGAACAAAGTGCGATCATCACTGATATTGACATCTTTCATTCGGGTAGTCAGGCAACAAATCATTCGGTCTCTCGAGCCAGATTTTTAGCTAGAAATAAGTTGTCCTGATCAATGTGAAGCTGACACTGAGGTTGACACTGCCATTGACGACAGTTGCGATGAAAATGATGCACCAACTGGGTGAAAAATCTTCGGAAATGTCCTCAAGTACCTGTTTTCTCAGCTGCTGAAACATGCAGTTTGCAGCCCTTTGTCTTTCAAGACATCGCCGACTCTACACCATTATGTTCCATTATGTTACCATTATGTTTCAAAATGTTGAAATATTGTCTTTTATGTCTTCTTTTTTACATTTTTGGCCATCATATGCTAAAAATAACACTTTGTATGAATCTCCCGTGGCTGTTTGGGATTTTTGATTTTGACACTTGCGTTGACATTTTCAAAAGCACAAAAAAACTAACCAAATGAACCTTTACAGAAATTGTTTTTATTTCACCATGGAGATAAAAGAATGATGTGCAAAAGTTGTTCTAATATCAATTAGCTAGCTTTTACTGCCTATTCAAGAAAATTTTTAAAAAAGACCAAAATAGAGTGTCTTCAGGGCATTTCTGCTTCCTGTCCCCAGTGTGCACAGGGCATGGCAGCTGTAGTGAGGCAGTGGTGAAAAGGTTAATGAGTATGAAGAAAAAATAGTACTGTGTAACCTTCTATACCACTTATCTGACCTTTATGTACAACGTGGACGTGTGTTCAGGCCGATGTGTAATTTTCAGACTGCTGTCATCAGATCTGTTTTCATTTTACAGCGAAACTATCATGAGAAACTTAGAAGAATGCCTTGGACTAAAAGTTGGAGGAAAAATGACAAATAACATTCGTTACGCAGATGACACCGTGCTAATTGCAGAAAATGAAAGGGACTTACAAAACTGTAAAAGTAAGGGGTTGGAGCTAACTAGCAAGAAAACTGAAGTCATGGTGATCAGTAAAAAACATGAAATCCCCTCATGCAAAATAACAACAAATGGCACAGCCTTGAGACAGGTTGATAAGTTTAAATATCTGGGAACCGTCATCTCACCAGACGGCAGATGCACATCGGAAATAGCCAGCAGAAGCGGCCAAACCAAAACAGCATTCAAGAATATGACAAGCATTCTTACCAACAAATGCCTATCAGTGAACATCAGGAAGAGAGCTCTTGAATGTTATATACAACCGATAATGTTATATGGCTGTGAGGCGTGGACAGTCAACAAATAAAGCCAGAACAAGATTGAGGCAGCCGAGATGTGGTTTCTAAGAAGAATGTTGAGAGTTCCATAGACAACAAAGAAAACAAAAGAGACAGTCGTGATGGAGGCAGACACAAGAAGATCATTCATAAGGAAGATTAGGAAAAGGCAAGCAACATTGATAAGTCATTTTATGAGGAAAAGGGAATTGGAGCACCTGGTCACAACAGGAAAGCTGGAGGGAAAGAGAGCACCAGGTAGTCCCAGGGAAAAGATATTGGACGGACTTGAAGAGTGGCCAAGGACAGAGAGGGTAGAAGATGTGCTTGCGGCAATGAGGGATAGATTCATATGGAGGGCCATGATCACCAACGCCATGCAGCAGGGCACATGAGGAGGAGGATGATCTTTGGCAGAACCGTTCCCGCTGTTCATGGTTCCTGCAGGACGTCGTTCAGGTGTTGTCAGTATGACAGCAAGGTCTTCTGGTGTAGTGCTCAGTTAATAAAAGGAAAATTTCCTTCTAAAATTACGTTTAATTAATCTAACATACTTACCGTGGCTCACTGATGCAATAAGCGGCAGTGATTTGCCATTCCTGCCTCATAAACAATAAAGTCCGAAGGGACCATACTCTGAGAGTATCCATGTCTTGCGCATGCGCATGTGCTCTTCCTCTTTTCGAGGAAACCAAGACCCTGACCGTGAATGGAAAGAACCAGGAAGGCGGGGAGGACGGGAGGGACTCTGCGTGAGCCACGGTAAGTATGTTAGATTAAACGTAATTTTAGAAAGAAAATTTCCTTTTAATTACACATACTGTACCGTGGCTCACTGATGCAGAATAGCGCTACCCGGAAGGAGGGCTTACCTGGTTAAAGCCTGGAGGAATGAGACGAGTCAGGGCGTGCAGCAGAGATGTGGTGTTGAGCCACCACAGCGGAGGCAATATCCCTAGATCCATCGTCGCGCAGACGGGAGACATCGCGCCGGTAGGATGGAATGAACGTGCCCGGAGAACGCCAATGCGCGGCGTCCAGGACACTCTGGAGGCTGGCATTGAGTGAACGCCAGTGACAAGGCCCATGCTCTAATCTCATGGGGCCTCGGGGAGAAGACAGCCTAATCCGAGCCCAGCCTTGCATACGCATCCTTGATGACTGTCCACAGCCATCGAGAGATGGATGCGTGGCTAATGGCCTTCTTATAACTTTCGTTGTAAGAGAGAAACAGGTGGCGCTGCTTTTGGCAAAAAGATTTCGTCATCCGGAGCAAGGATAGACGTTAGGGGATGAATGGAGATAGACGGAGAAGGAGAACCTGGCGACTGGTTCTTGGCCAAGAAGTCCGGGCATAGGCAGAGAGACATTGAGCCCTCAGGTTCGAAAGCGACATCCCCGGGGAGTCCGCTAAGAGCGTGCACTTCGCTACAGTGCCTCCTCGACGCTAGATGGAGTAGAAAGGCCGTCCGAAATGAGAGGAAGTTGGGAGAACATTCCCTGATGGGCTCGTAAGGGGGAAGTCCCAGGGAGGAGAGGACGAGGAGATCCCTAGCCAGGTGCGGCGGGGGGTCAGGTTTCCCAAAGGGAAACCCCTCGGACAATATCCCGCAGGAGAGGGTCGTCCACAAAGGAAGGACCACCCGACTGGCTGATGGTGGTGCAGATGGCTGCCCTGCGTCCCTTCACTGAGGAGGACAAAAGGTTTTTCCTCGACGAAGAAAGCCATGGTAGTTGGCCAACTTGCAAGCGAGAGGGTGAGTGGAAAGTTGAGGAGCACCCAGAAGGCCAACCGTGTCAGTGGGCACTATACATTCCCTGAGTGTCCGGTCTGTGCGCTTGCTCCACAGGGCCGATCACTGCTGGGGAAAAGCCTAGTGAAGACATTGAGTCCTGCACAACAGCCAAGCAGGAAGGTTTAGAGCCTCTGGATTGCTGTGCAGAATGCCTGACCTTGGTTGAAGCATGGACCGGCCTCTCACAGTGCGTTTTATTGGAGGCACATGGAACAGGTGCAGCAGTTCCGGAAACCATGTATGGGCGGGCCATCGTGGCAGAGTCTGCCCTCGCCTTCCATAGAACTTTCCCAGTTAGGGGAATGGAGGGAAGGCATAGCCCGACAGGACTGACCATGGGATGGACGGAGCATCCACAGGCCAAGCCGAAGGATCCGGGACTGGAAAAACATACAGATGAAGGTGGAGGTGGAACCTGGTGACAAACAGGTCCACTTGTGGTTTGAACCACGCTGCCCACACTGGCTCCAGAACTGCACAGACCAGTGCCCGTTCTGAGGGAAGAATCCTGTGGGAGCTGCTGAGGGAGGCCGCAAGTATGTTCATCTTTCCCGGGACATGCATCGCTGAGATCTGAAAGGACTGTTCTTCACACTAGAGTGGAAGCTGTTCTGCTCTCCGAGACGAGGAGTGGGAGCGGGCGCCCCTTTGCTTGTTGACGTAACAAGCCACGGTAGTGTTGTCCATGTTGATGCGAACATGTTTTCCCTTAAGAAAGGGGAGAAAGTCTCTGGGGGCTTGAAAAACTGCCTCCAGTTCCAGCATGTTCATTTGACAGGAAAGGAGATGTTGTGACCACTGACCTGCTGCTGTCAGCAGGCCCACGTGGGCCCCCCACCCGGATTAGGACGCATCTGTGAACAAGTCCTGCTGAGGAGGGGTGTGTGTGATATGGACTCCCTGGGCTAGCGGGGACCGGGAGTGCCATTTGGTCACTGATGATTGGACCCAAGTGACCCTGGGGAAGAGCCCTGAACTGGAATAATCGGTTCCTCCCAACGAGTTGGAGGTACGTCCTGTCCCTTGGGTGAATAAGGAGATGGGAATATGCATCTCTGAGATCAATGGACATCCCCCAGTCGTCCGGGAGCAAGGCATCACAGATGGACCTAGGGGTTTCCATCTGAAAGTGTCTATGTGTAAGGACAGACTGCCCACAGGATCGCCTGTGGGGGGTGCTTGCCCTAGCCCCTTTGGGGCTGAAGGAGGCGCGAATCGTCACATACGGATCGCTAGAGAACGACAACTAAACGCCATTGGCCGATATTTATAGTAACAGCCATCTTGTTTGACCCCACCAGGGGGATACCCGCCGCGTCACATGATCGTGATTCTAAAAATAACAATCCACATGGTTGTGCTTACACCGATGCGCCGATGCTGCGATCCTTTTGATGACGTGATGTTGCGATTCTTATCTCGGTACCGTCTTCCGGCACCACCGAAAGCGCGCGGTTTTCACCTTGCACATCCTTGCACCAGCAGTCGATTTTCCAAGCTCCCTCAGCATAATTTACAAAATGCAGCAACAACAGAGAGGTGAGAGGCAGTACATAATAACAATCTGGGTGAAAGACGGGTGCTGCACAATCACAGACAACCGAACCGAACAGTTCTGCAAGTTGCAAAGAAAATAATCCGAGTCGGCAGGCTGCCGTGGTGTTGCCACCATGACTGACAAAATAAAAAAGTGGGAATCCCTGAATGACGTCAAACAAGATGGCTGCTAGCGTTACTATAAATGTCCGCCAATGGCGTTTAGTTGTCGTTCTCTAGCGATCCGTATCACAAAACGTCTCCTTTGGAGGCCCCTGGGAAGGGGGGAAGAGGCGGGAGCAGGGCGCTTTGCCACGGGGCGAGCGGGACCGGAGTGAAGGGCGAGGTCCCTCCCGATTTCATCCCGACTCTTGATAGTGGCCTAAGAGGGAACCAGACCTAAATGGCACAGCTCTCGAGGAAGCTCTAGCAGATGAAGAGCGGGTGACCGAAGATGGTAAGAGTACAGCATTTCGCCTTGACAGTACTGAATTGAGATGCAGTCTGGTGAAGGGCATCAGCCGAGTACTTGAGGCCTTTCCACCATGGATTGTGACTGATGGAGAGAAACGGGCTCGTAGTGTGGGTCCTGAAGAGTGGACACCAGACCACCCAAGAAGAAATCCACCATTGGATCCACTTCCAGACCCCTCCTGGCAGTCTCCTCCCAGTCTGCCAGGCAGCACTGCGAGAGGGAGATATGCCGCTGCTGGGCTCACTTGCGCTAAGAGGAGGTCCTCCTGTGTGAGGGAGAGCAGCGACTCTGGAATGGCCTCATGGGCCGTAAGGACCGTTCTGTAGAAAGGGAGGTTCTCTGGCCTCAGGAATTTCCTGTAAGCCAGAGCTCCAGGGAAGTCGGGCACGGACCCTGGAAGGATGTCCTGTGCCTCCGTGCCCCTCACCTTGCTTTGGGCCCTCCTCACAGAGTCAGCCACCAAGCCCGAGTCTTTTAGGAAAGGGGAGGCTGGGGCTGAGAGAGGAAGGGCACCAAGGCGAGCTCTGCCACGGCAGGGCAGGGAGCCCTGGCCTCTTGTGCAGTGGACACGGCTCCAGGCAGGTGTGAGGCGAGCCATTGCACTACTTCGGAAAAAGAAAAGGAAGTGGGGTAGAGCCCTCATCATCCAATTTCGAGTCAGTGTCCCCCGGCCTGCCTACAGAGGAGGTGATGGACCGTGGAGTGCCCGATTGTGGGCAAACTCCAAATGGACCGGGGTCAGAAGCCCCAGGGAGCACCCCTGGGGAGGAATCCGACCCGGGGGGGGGGGGGTCCAGAGGGGTGGTCAAGGCAGACTCCCGCATGGGTGGGGCGCCGGGCATAAAGCGGGGCCACCAAATATACCCTGCCGATGAGGCAAGGGGAAATCCCATAGATGGGAAGTGCTGCAATGGCGCCATGTACGGTGCCATGGGAGGCGTCATGGGCTGAGCCCATGGAGTCCCCGGATCCCCAGTGCCCAAGGGGCCAGCCTGCTGGGGGTCGGTTGGAAGTTGCCAAGATGACTAAGCGCTCTGTCCACAATGGGACAGAGATGTGCCAGCCCGCAGTGGGTCGCTTGGCATTTGCCAAGGTGACCAAGCACTTTGTCCGGAATGAGACAGAGAGGTTGGATTGGGGGCACAAGCAGGCTGCGGGGGAGGAAGGGAGACAACCTGGTTGGATGTACGACCTGACGCCCATAATAGTGGGTTGTCTCCCTTGGCCCGCCTGGCGAACCAGGGGGTGAGCCAATTTCTGCCCAAGTGCTGGCCTTCCTGCCTCCCGAAGGAGACCCATACCCGTGTCACCCTTCAGCCATAGGGGCTGAAGCAGTAGCAGCTGAACCGGGGTTAAGCTGTACTGAGGGGGCGAGTATGGAATCGACAGAACCGCAGCTGAGTCAATTACCGTGAGGGGCAGTGTGAAGGCCGCAAAATGACAAAAAGTCAACAGAGCCACAGCTGAGTTGAGGGCTCGTGGTCACCGCAACAGAATCGTAGCTGAGTTGCGGTGACACAACCCGGGGTGGACCTACGGTCTGACGCCCTCGGCAAGGGTGTTGTCACCCATGACCCACCTGGCTAAGCAGGGGGTGAGCCTTTTTTCAACAAATTGCTTGCCTTCCTGCCTCCCGAAGGAGACCCATGCCCAGGTCACCCTTCAGCCAGTGTGGCTGAAATGTGTGCAGCTGAGCTGTATGCAGGGGGCGAGTATGGAATCGACAGTACCGCAGCTGAGTCGATTACCGTGGGGGGCTACGAGAAGGCTGCAAGATGACGAAAAGTCAACCCGCTGGTAATGGAGGAAGGGAGGCAACCGGGGTGGACCTATGATCTGACGCCCGTCACATCGGGGTTGCCTCCCTTGACTCACCTGGCGAGCTGTTTTTTCTGACAAAATGCTGGCCTTTCCTGCCTCCCGAAGGAGACCCATACCCATGTCGCCCTACAGCCTTAGGGGCTGAAACGTAGCAGCAGAACCGCAGTTGAGCTGTACGCAGGGGGCGAGTACGGAATCGACAGAACCGCAGTTGAATCGATTACCGTGAGGGGCAGTGTGAAGGCCGCAAAATAACGAAAACTCAACATTACCGCAGCTGAGTTGAGGGCTCGTGGTCACCGCAACAGAACCGCAGTTGAGTTGCGATACTTCGAGAGAGTGAGAGAGAGTAGACGAAGTAGACAGAGGAGGGAGAGACAAAGGTGAAGAGAGAGCGGGTTTTGGCACACCGGGCAAACCTCCGGTCTGTGGGTTGGAGAATTCGGCGGATGAAACCTTCTTAACCCTCGCTTTGCCACCCAAACGCTCCACGTAAGTTTCTCCCTTACACGAAAACATAGGCAAGACAACACAAAACAGCAATGACAATCGATCGATTGCAAACAAAGTAGCAAAATACTTAGCTGCTCAGAGCATACGAGGCAAGCTGGAAGATGGCTGCCGAGAAAAGAGGAAGAGCACATGCGCAAGACATGGATACGCTCAGAGTTATGGTGATTTCGGACTTTATTGTTTATGAGGCAGGAATGGCAAATCGCTGCCGCTTATTGCATCATTGAGCCACGGTACAGTATGTGTAATTAAACAGGGGTTTAGGCGATGTGAATCGTGTGAAGATTCCGTCCGTTATAGAAACGTGTTTGCTCCTATAACTGTATAACTGTCTACTCACCAGGACTATGTTAACACATCATGGATAAACACAGAACATCAAACAAAACAAAAATCTACAACAAAATATCTGACAAGTCTTTCACCAACTGACAATCAAACTAATGACAACGTCCAGACGAACACCACACATATAACATTTATAGTATGTAGAACAAACAAGAAAGGTCAGTTAATCAGTTCTGCTCTGCAAAGACGACAGGAAAGTCCTGACGTTGTCCAAAGTGACCATATTGGATTTCAGTGCTTCGTGCAGTCCACGCAGCATGTCTTCCTTCCTACCACCCGCACTTGGCATGAGGACCAGGTCGTGACTGGCAGATCCAGCTTCTGATACTGCAGCAGAAGATGAGGACTGCCTCAGTGATGCTTCCAGGTATTTCAGGATGCGATTCTCCTTCTCCTTCCTACGTCTCTCCGTCAGCATGTTGAAGGTGTAGAGGAAGGGATTGAGAGATGAGTTCAAAGGCAACACGAAGATGGACATGGACACGTTGACTTCACCAGGTATGGGCACGCCAGCAGACGACACAAGACCCAAAAGTCCGATGGGAAACCAACAGAAAAAGTCAGACAACGCCACAGTGATAAGTCGACGAGCCACAGTGACGTCCTGCTGCTTTCTGCTGGTATCTAAAGTCATAGAATTACTGCGCACCGAGTGATAGATAAACATCTGTCCCACAGCGATCATCAGAAGTAAGATAAAGTTCAACACGATCATCAGACCAAAGGAATAATCCTGGCCGGCAAAGTCCTGCTTGGTGACAGGCAGAGGGATACAGATCCCTTTTTGGCCGTAAAAATCCCAGTGGGACACTAGAAGAGGCGCCACACACAGACACAGGCCCAGTGCCCAGGTCAGTACACATGTGATAGCAGCTGACCACTTAGTGAACCTGACTGTGCTGAAAGGAAATCGTAGAACCAGGAACCGATCCAAAGTGATGAACCAGATGGTCAGTGCCGATACTTCACTGGACAGTAAGGACAGAACACCTGAGACTCTACAGGGAATGCTAGACAGCCACACGTTTTCATAGATATAATACCTCCCTCGATACACCTGGTCAGCCACACCAATACAGACCAAGTACACTCCCATCAAACAATCGGCCATTGACAAACTGCTGACAAAGACGTTGAACCCAGAAGCTGAACGACTTTTAAACATAAAGTTTCTCATGAGGAAACAACTGGTGTTTCCCACAACAGAGGTAATAGCCATCAGCCAGAGAAAGGCCCTGTACAGGTCAGAAAACAACAGGTCTTCGCACGATGACAGCTCATCCTGGGGGGCAAAACAGTACACGTCTTCAGCACCTTTAGGTAACATACCTGGACAGCACAATTTGTAATCACTTGCATAGATACGTTTGATGTGTGTCAGAGCTTTGAACATGTCCTGGGGGTAGTTTTTGATGGGGTTACCTCTCAGATCCAGTTGCTGTAAGGAGGAGACAAACTGAAATCCTTTTGTGATTGTCGTCAGTTGGCAAAAGGTCGTGTTGATGGTCCGGAGAAAAACAAACATTTGAAAGACATCGGCAGACAGCGAGGACAGTCGTGTCTTAGACAACTCTATTACAGTCAGTGTATGCTGGTAGTTCTCTGTATCACCGACAGTGATGACAGTCAGTGGGTTGCCCTTCAAAAGCAATACCTTCAGTTGTTTTAACGACGAGAACACGTCCATATTCACAGCTTCCAGTTTGTTCCACGAAAAATCTAGGAACTGTAAGTTCGGCAAAGTCATTGTCTTAACAGTGCGTAAACCACACCGAGTCAGTTTGAGATAGATAAGATAGGAGTGAGAAGCCAGGTCATCAGGCGACATCATGGAACGACTAGCATCTAGATAACGAAGTTGAGGAAAGTTTCCAGCTGGGAACATTTGGATACACACAAAGGAATGAGCTTGACAGTGACAATGCTGAGGGCACGACACATCACACAGCATCTCATCATCTTGCCACTCACAGTGCGCGATACCATCACACAGATGGGAGACGTGCAAGCACGTTCTACTTTTCCTGCACCGGTAGAATCCGGAACATGTGTACTTGTCACAGAAGTTCTCGTCTTCGTGTTGGGCACAGTCGTTAAAACCGTTGCAGATAAGAAACACTGGTAGGCAGTTGTGTGAGTGGGGACAACGGAAATAAGTGTGTGGACACGGCTGGGATGAAGCAATTGGCGTTTGTGTATACTCCCCAGACGACGTGATGTGCAGGATAGATGGTCCAGGTTTCTTATCATCGAACATGAAATGACCAAAATCAAAATTGGAACCAGAGACATCACTTCCATCAAGGCAGTCCCTTTTCTGGTCTTGATAATATTTGGCATCGATGCACTGACCGTTGCTACACATAACTTTGCCTAATTCACATTGGTCCCTTTGGCAGAACGTCTCATCTGACCCATCTGAACAGTCGTGGATAAAATCACACACCAGGGAATACAGTAGTACACTGCCATCTTCACACTTAAACGTGACAATATTAGCGACCTGAGCTGATGCCGCGGAGTTTGCTAGTTCTGGATTGTGTGAACCAGTGGATGTCTCTGTTGCGGGATGTGGGCATTGTATTTGGGTTTCTGGGTTTTCATCACAGCACCAGTCTGCACTGACGTGAACAAAATGGCCACCAGGGCACGTTATCAGTTGTTTATTGTGTATCGTTTCCAACGAAACATTGGTGGTCAGTGTGAGAAACTGCAGAGACGTATCGTCAACCTGAACTGAACTGTGTTTAGTTTCACAGATGGAAATTAAGCAAGGGTTCTCTCGGGGAGAGAACCATCGGAGCTGGCCGGCTTCAGCCATCACATACATTTTCCTACGATAGATACGTGGTGTACTGTCTGGGAGACTCGGTGTACGGTAAGTCACATTGACGTAGAAGTCGACAGTGTCGTCCAGCCAGGTCCATGTGTTGACATAAGCGAAATACGAGACACTGACATTGTAATACAGACCCACATAAGCACAGGCCGAGTTTCTGCCAAAACTGTACACAGTCCACAACGCCCTCCGCTCTTTGTCGTTCTTCAGCACAGCCAGGTCACCGCCTCTTGCCTGACACTCAGCCCTCGCTTTGAACCAAGACAGTTGGTGGTGGTCTGACATGACCCGAAAGAAACATTTGTCCCCAGCATCCACCCGGCCCTGACACTCCGAGCTGCTGAAGGGACAGTGTGCCCCTTCGTCCTCCCCTGTCTGGCATTCGGGCTGCAGGTTGCAGTGAAGATGGTGCTGGAAGCTGGAGTAGTGGGCAACTGAGCAGTTGAACAGTCCACTGTCCAGTTTGACTGGTGCTGCAGACAGGGGATGGAAGGAAAAAGACATGTTCAGTCCTGCTCCGAAGTCGATGTACATCTGTTTAGATGACATGAACAAAATGGCGAGTTTTTTGCAGTCAATCACTTGGGTTGAGAGGTACAGGTAATCGTCGTAGAAGTACCTGTTTGTTTTGTTACCGTGGTACGTCAACACGATCACGACAACGTTAGTGCCGAATACCAGGTCAAAATAAGGAAAACTGATCATCACAACGTGACCTGTAGGAACGATCAACGTGTGCCGGGCTTGAAGAAAAGGACTATGAGATCGAGTGATGTCAAAACCAGGCGACGTGACGAACCCAGACTTTGATGACGTCATTCTGATCACCATTCTGTACCACAACGTTTCGGTTGTGGACTTGAAGGCAATTTTGAAAGTTGGAAATGGCACGAGCCGTCCTTTTCGGTCATTGGCCCCTTGTGGAGTCTGTCTTGTGAACTTGATTGTCACGGAGTTAGTCCTGAAGAAAAGCACAGGAGATCTGCTCCGTGTGAACGTGCAGTTCATCACATAGTACGAGGGAGACATTGTGATCTTAAACAAACTGCCACACAGACCCTGCATGTCCAGTACGTCCAGCAGCAGGACCACGTAATGATTTTCAGGCACCTCCAGCCCCCACTGGCATTCTGATGTCACAGCGGTCTCGTTGTGGCGTCTGAACAGACCTGATATCACGCCCTCTGTGCCTTGAACGGTGAAGGAATTAGTCAGACAATCCTCCAAGCTGACGGTATAGGCTTCCGCGTCTGGTGGTAGGTGCAGGTATGGTGGTGTGACCGATAAACGCTGAGACAGTTTGTCTGAAATGTTCATACTGTCGTTAAGGATTCTGGAGCCATTGGCTTTACCAGTAGCATTTCCAGGTTCTGCGGTTGGGGCAAAAGCAGGCAGATAAGACTGGTGGTTTTGTTTGTCTACAACAAACAACAGGAGGTATGTTTTGATGCCATTATCAAAAAAGAACGGACGTTAATGTTAGCGGATTTCTTGTTTCTCCCTAAAGCAAGCTGCTTTATTTATATGTCAAAAATTGTAGAAGTAAGTACAATTGACACTTTCATCAGAATTCTATAACATTCTACCTTCCACTGCATGATAGTATTGTCCATTTGATGTCAAAGTACCAATTCATAACAAGTTAGGTTGAATGACGGATCTTGACCCAAATCTACATGTACAAAACAATGCTCAATTCAATATCTGTCCTGTACAGACACAGATAAACAAAGAAATCAGGCAAAGGTGCAATGAAGCTAAGGAAGCTTGGCTGAACACAAAATGCAGAGATAGAAGAACGACACAGAATGGATCCTCAGGGTATGTACAGGCGTACTGAAGAAATTGTCCACCGGAAAAATCGAAAGACGCACGTTTATCATGGAAAAAGACAAAATACTGGACAGATGGGGAGAGTACATTAAAGACCTTTTGAGGATGACAGAAACGAAGAACACATTATATAAAAGAACTTTGAAGGACCACTCATAATGAAAGATGAAGTTAGAGCAGCACTGAAAAAGATGAAACCAGGAAAAGCCCCAGGACCAGACAACATTACTACAGAGATGATTGAAGCCCTGGAGGAATTTGGTATAGAAAAAATAACAGTCCTCCTAAATGAGATTTATGACACTGGAAAAATCCCCAAAGATATGTCAAAATCAATTTTCATTGCACTTCCAAAGAAGACAGGGGCTATAGAATGCGAACTCCATCGCACAATCAGTTTGATGAGTCATGTAACAAAAATCCTGTTAAGAATAATCATGATGAGGATAAGGAATAGAATCAAAAGAGAAATAGCAGAAGAACAGTGTGGATTTGTGGAAGGGAAAGGAACTATTAATGCCATATACATCCTAAGAACTATCATAGAGAGGTCAATTGAGATGAATAAGGATTTGTATTTATGCTTTGTTGACTATACCAAGGCCTTCGATCAGGTACGACATGAAGAATTGATCAACCAACTGGAGAAACTCAATGTTGATGGAAAAGATCTACGAATAATCAGGAATATGTACTGGGGACAAGCAGCTGCAATGAGAATAGAAAACAATGTAAGCTCTTTCCAAAACATCAAAAGAGGAGTCAGACAGGGTTGTGTTTTGTCACCAGATCTGTTTTCACTGTATAGCGAAAACATCATGAGAAACCTAGAAGAAGACCCTGAATTATAGGTTGGAGGGAAAATGATAAACAACATTCGGTACGCAGATGACACCGTGCTAATTGCAGAAAATGAAATGGACTTACAAAACCTTGTGAATATATTAAAAATAGAAAGCAAAGGTAAGGGGTTGGAACTAAACAGCAGGAAGACTGAAGTCATGGTGATCAGTAAAAAACATGAAATCCCCTCATGCAAAATAACAGCAAATGGCACAACCTTGACACAGGTTAATAATGGGAACGGTCATTTCATCAGACGGCAGATGCACATCAGAAATAGCTGGCAGAATCGGCCAAGCCAAAACAGCATTCAAAAAGAAGACAAGCATTCTTACCAACAAATGCCTATCAATTAACATCAGAAAGAGAGTCTTTGAATGTTATATAGAACCAATACTGTTGCATGGATGCGAGGCATGGACAGTCAGCAAGCAAAGCCAGAGCAGGATCGAGGCAGCCGAGATGTGGTTTCTCAGAAGAATGTTGAGAGTTCCATGGACAGCAAAAAAACAAACAAACGAGACAGTCTTGATGGAGGCAGACATAAGTAGATCACTAATAAGGAAGATTAGGAAAAGAGTGGGGTTTGGAGCACCTGGTCACAACTGGGAAGCTGGAGGGAAAGAGAACACCAGGTAAACCCAGGGAGAGAATGCTGGACGGACTTGCAGAGTGGCTGGGGATGAGGAGGGTTGGGGAGATGCTGGGGGCAACGAGAGATAGAGATGGTTGGAAGTCCATGGTTGCCAACGCCATGCGGCAGGGCACCTGATGATGATGTTGACAGACACGCTCAGCTTGTATCTATCTGAGTCCATCAGTCTGTATCCATGTGGTTCACTTGTTTCTTATGATTTTTCAGTAGAAGGTCTGATGACTGCCTTAGAAGGTCTAATCATCACCTGTAGAAGGTCTAATGATTGCCTGTAGAAGGTCTAATGACTGCCCATAGAAGGTCTAATAACTGCCTGAAGAAGGGCTGATGACTGCCTGTAGAAGGTCTGATGACTGCCTGTAGAAGGTCTAATCATTACCTGTAGAAGGTCTAATAACTGCCTGAAGAAGGGCTGATGACTGCCTGTAGAAGGTCTGATGACTGCCTCTAGAAGGTCTAATCATTACCTATAGAAGGTCTAATGATTGCCTGTAGAAGTCTACTCATTACCTGTAGAAGGTCTAATGATTGCCTTAGAAGGTCTAATGACTGCCTGCAGAAGGTCTAATGACTGCCTGTAGAAGGTCTAATGACTGCCTGTAGAAGGTCTAACCATCACCTGTAGAAGGTCTACTCATTTCTGGCTGTAGAAGGTCTAATGACTGCTCATAGAAGGTCTAATAATTGCCTTAGAAGGTCTAATAATTGCCTTAGATGGTCTAATAATTGCCTGTAGAAGGTCTAATGACTGCCTGTAGAAGATCTAATGAATTCCCATAGAAGGTCTGATGATTATCTGAAAAAGGCTTAATGATTACCTGTAGAAGGCTTAATGATTACCTGTAGAAGGCTTAATGATTACCTGTAGAAGGCTTAATGATTACCTGTAGAAGGCTTAATGATTACCTTAGAAGGCTTAATGATTACCTGTAGAAGGCTTAATGGTTACCTGAAAAAGGCTTAATGACTGCCTGTAGAAGGCTTAATGATTGCCTTAGAAGGCTTAATGATTACCTTAGAAGGCTTAATGATTACCTTAGAAGGCTTAATGATTACCTGTAGAAGGCTTAATGATTACCTGTAGAAGGCTTAATGATTACCTGTAGAAGGCTTAATGATTACCTGTAGAAGGCTTAATGATTACCTGTAGAAGGCTTAATGGTTACCTGTAGAAGGCTTAATGGTTACCTGTAGAAGGCTTAATGATTACCTGTAGAAGGCTTAATGATTACCTGTAGAAGGCTTAATGATTACCTGTAGAAGGCTTAATGATTACCTGTACAAAGCCGTCACAGACATCCACGGGCCTCGACTTGATCCGAATCATGTCCCCATCTTTTGTAAGCTACATGTAGTTGTAAACAGTTGATCTGTAACTGTTTCCTTTTCTGTCACTCGCATGAACTGTGCAGTTCACGTGGACTGCCATTCCATACAAAGCTGTCTTGTCTGTTCATGTGTGTGCGTGTGGCCAGTTGGCCGAAAATTTGAGCCTGTCTTGTCTGTTCATGTGTGTGCGTGTGGCCAGTTGGCCGAAAATTTGCGCCTGTCTTGTCTGTTCATGTGTGTGCGTGTGGCCAGTTGGCCGAAAATTTCAGCCTGTCTTGTCTGTTTATGTGTGTGGTTTGGAATCGAACTCGAAAGCAGAGAAGCACAGTTGAGGACTGTGTCCACTGAGACCCGCCACTGGATGTCTACCTTCACATAAGGATGGGTGAGACATGATTCTGTCTCTCTTATGTGAAGGCAAAAAGCAAGTTGCGGAAGTGGCCCATAGCCTTGATTTGTGTGTAGGTAACGATAATAACAAACGAAACAAACGAGACAATCTTCATGGAGGCAGGACACAAGAAGATCATTGATGAAGAAGATAAGGAAAAGACAAGAAACATTTCTAGGACATTTTTATGAGGCAATGGGGAATTAGAGCACCTGGTCACAACAGGAAAGCTGGAGGGAAAGAGAACACCTGATAGACCCAGGGAGAAAATATTGGATGGACTTGCAGGGTGGCTGAGGACAGGGCGTGTGGAAGATATACTAAAAGCGACAATGGATATATTCATATGGAGGGCCATGATTGCGAACGCCATGCGGCAAGGCACATGATGATGATGATGATGATGATGATGATGATGATGATGATGATGATGATGATGATGATGATGATGATGA
Organism: Monoplex corrugatus; assembly: GCA_030674185.1. NCBI lineage: Eukaryota > Metazoa > Mollusca > Gastropoda > Littorinimorpha > Ranellidae > Monoplex > Monoplex corrugatus. Next base: position 3,299,267 of record JAPXFY010000025.1, on the reverse strand, counting down.
TGATGATGATGATGATGATGAATGATAACAAGACTGTCCTGTCAGTACGACAGACGAGTAGGCACACTTGTCTTCAGTGCCTGTTGTAAGTCTTCGTGTAGGATACAAGGTTCAGCTTCATATTGCTTATAGCTCGGACGACTACTAAAACCTCATCAGGGCTAACACCACGTTAAAAACGACACGCAAGTTTAAGTTTTAGTGTGTTAATAATTTGCAAAACAAACTTGAGTATGAGACACAGACTTTTTATCTGTCGAGATGAGTATGGGTCAATTCCTGTAAACCAGAGTGCCAATGATTCCGCCATTGCCGATTCCTCACAGGTCGAAACTGACAGACATGAATGCAAAAGGAGCAGCCAAGAAGAGCACGCAGAAAATGAATTTCGACCGACGTCACAAAGCAGCCCAGTGGCCAGTTTTGTTGCCAGGAAAAAAGATTTGGGAAAAACAACCAGAACAGTCGGAGGCTACTGTCAAGCAAGCAACGACAGTCCTACATTGTCCAAACCCCAGGTGGCACTCTACACAGGAACAGGCGTCATCTAAATCGCTGACGTACAACAGTGGACATTCCCAGGGTGAACCCAGCTGTGCCCTCTACACTCCCGGGTCCACAGGAAACATACAGTTATGTTGTGACTATGAACCTGAACCTGAACCTGAACCTGAACATGAATCACTACAACGAATGGAGCGATGCTGTCTTTTTTGCCCTCCAAGTTTCAGTTTCAGTTTTTCAAGATGTCTCCGCGCTCGGAACGAATTCCATGTGCACTAACGTCTCATGTGGCATGTGCATGGTGATCATGGCACAAGCCTTAAGCCTGCACATAAACCCATGAGCTGGCCAGGTCTTGAGGCCCTACCTAGCCTATGTTTTACCTAGTCTATATTTCGTACCGGTATTTTATCAGCCTATCACTGGAATAATCTTGGTAACACATAAATGACATGTGTATCTGTGTATATTACCTTCAAAAAAGGAACTTATATATAAAGTAAACAAATAAAAAGATTAAAGGTCTGAATCACAACTCAGCTAACCATTCCGTATAAACTCGTCTCAGGCGACAGATCCACCCCCACCCCCCACCCCCACTGGCAGAGCCTAAGTCATATCACAAGAAGTGGTCGCTTGTCTAAGCCACCAGATAAGCAGAACCTGTGAAAGTAAACATAAACAAAAGTCTGTAAATGTGTTCATGGGATTTATTTCGACAGTTGGAAATGTTGATGAATTTTTCACAGAAGTTATACACACTGAATGCGACCATTTCAGTTATAGTTTTCCAAGTGAATTACTTGTTCAAGGAAAAAAAGGGAATTGTCATCATCATTCACTTGGACTGTCGCCAAAGCAACAGACGTTACAAAGACTCTCTGGTCTCAGCTTTTGTTCTTCCACAGACTGGTGTGGGAAGGAGTCTTGTGGCCTTGGGTTCTGCTTCTGCCAGTGATTCTGTTGTACAGCAGCTGGTCTGCCATGTTGACATGTGACTGTATAATACATTCTGTTGTATAGCGCTGGTCTGCCAAGTTGACATGTGACTGTATAATACATTCTGTTGTATAGCACTGGTCTGTCATGTTGACATGTGACTGTATAATACATTGTGTTGTATAGCACTGGTCTGTCATGTTGACATGTGACTGTATAATACATTCTGTTGTATAACACTGGTCTGTCATGTTGACATGTGACTGCATAATACATTCTGTTGTATAGCACTGGTCTGTCATGTTGACATGTGACTGTATAATACATTGTGTTGTATAGCACTGGTCTGTCATGTTGACATGTGACTGTATAATACATTCTGTTGTATACACTGGTATGTCATGTTGACATGTGACTGTATAATACATTCTGTTGTATAACGCTGGTCTGTCATGTTGACATGTGACTGTATAATACATTCTGTTGTATAACACTGGTCTGCCATGTTGACATGTGACTGTATAATACATTCTGTTGTATAACGCTGGTCTGTCATGTTGACATGTGACTGTATAATACATTCTGTTGTATAGCGCTGGTCTGCCATGTTGACATGTGACTGTATAATACATTCTGTTGTATAGCGCTGGTCTGCCATGTTGACATGTGACTGTATAATACATTCTGTTGTATAGCACTGGTCTGTCATGTTGACATGTGACTGTATAATACATTCTGTTGTATAGCACTGGTCTGTCATGTTGACATGTGACTGTATAATACATTGTGTTGTATAGCACTGGTCTGTCATGTTGACATGTGACTGTATAATACATTATGTTGTATAGGGCTGGTTTGTCATGTTGACATGTGACTGTATAATACATTCTGTTGTATAGCGCTGGTTTGTCATGTTGACATGTGACTGTATAATACATTATGTTGTATACACTGGTATGTCATGTTGATATGTGACTGTATAATACATTATGTTGTATAACACTGGTATGTCATGTTGATATGTGACTGTATAATACATTGTGTTGTATAACACTGGTATGTCATGTTGATATGTGACTGTATAATACATTCTGTTGTATAGCACTGGTATGTCATGTTGACATGTGACTGTATAATACATTGTGTTGTATAACACTGGTATGTCATGTTGACATGACTGTATAATGCATTGTGTTGTATAACACTGGTATGTCATGTTGACATGTGACTGTATAATACATTATAATAATAATAATAATAATAATAATAATAATAATAATAATAATGTTTATTTATATAGCGCATATTCCATGCAAACATGCTCACCAGCGCTTTACATTTCGCAAAAACAAAAAATGTTCACAACTACGTATACAATGAGAAAACAACCACCATCAAAGCTACACAAGTAAGAAAATACATCAAAAACCACAGAATATTCAAGTTCAAACACTGACTTACGCAATGAAACAACAACAGACCTTTCGTAATAATAATAATAATAATAATAATAATAATAATGAGCATTTATATAGCGCACAGTCCAAAAAATTGCTTCTGGCGCTTTACAAGTACACACACACACACACACACACACACACACAGACAGACACACACACACACACACACACACACACACACACACGCACGCACGCGCGCGCGCACGCACACACACACACAAACACACACACACACAACATACACGATCGCAGGTTGTCAATATCATAAGCATAAAGAAGAAGCACCACGAAGAGGAGAAGTCAGCACGAGAACAGATGTGTTTTGAGTGAGGTTTTGAAAGAAGTAATAGACTCTGCGTGCCTGAGAGGAGTTGGTAGGGTATTCCACGTAGTGGGAGCCTGGTAAGAGAAAGATCGTTGGCCATAAGTTTTTGTCGTCACAGAGGGAATGCGGAGAAGTCTAGTGTCAGATGAAGAGCGGAGAGAGCGAGAAGGAGTGTAAATGTGAACAAGTTCAGAGAGGTATTCAGGGCCAGTGCCAGAGACAGCATGGTAGGTCAGTGAAGAAATTTTGTAATCTATCCTGTCTGAGATGGGAAGCCAGTGAAGTGAGTGAAGCAAAGGAGAGACATGTTCAAATTTAGAGGACCTACAAACCAGACGGGCGGCATTATTCTGTATTCGTTGAAGTCTATGTAAGAGATGTTTAGGAAGTCCAACCAAAAGAGAGTTGCAATAGTCAAGTTTAGAGAAGATGAAAGCACAGACTAGAGTTTTAGTAGCGTCAGCAGACAGGAGGTGGCGGACAGAGCTAATCTTCCGAAGTTCAAAGTAAGCACTTCTACAAACATTTGAGATGTGTTGCTGAAAAGAGAGGGTTTGGTCAAGAGTGACCCCAAGACTGCGAACAGCGGAAGAAAAGGGAACTGTGATATTGCCCATTTCAAGAGAAGTGGGCAAAGATGGTTGGCTGAGAAATTTCTTGGGGCAAGCTAGGACATTGTGTTGTATAACACTGGTCTGACATGTTGATATGTGACTGTATAATACATTCTGTTGTATAACACTGGTCTGACATGTTGATATGTGACTGTATAATACATTCTGTTGTATAACACTGGTATGTCATGTTGACATGTGACTGTATAATACATTCTGTTGTATAACACTGGTATGTCATGTTGACATGTGACTGTATAATACATTCTGTTGTATAACACTGGTATGTCATGTTGACATGTGACTGTATAATACATTCTGTTGTATAACACTGGTATGTCATGTTGACATGACTGTATAATACATTGTGTTGTATAACACTGGTCTGTCATGTTGACATGTGACTGTATAATACATTCTGTTGTTTAACACTGGTATGTCATGTTGACATGTGACTGTATAATACATTCTGTTGTATAACACTGGTATGTCATGTTGACATGTGACTGTATAATACATTCTGTTGTATAACACGGGTATGTCATGATGACATGTGACTGTATAATACATTCTGTTGTATAACACTGGTATGTCATGTTGACATGTGACTGTATAATACATTGTGTTGTATAACACTGGTCTGTCATGTTGACATGTGACTGTATAATACATTGTGTTGTATAGCACTGGTCTGTCATGTTGACATGTGACTGTATAATACATTCATCGCTGTCGCCAGTTTACTCTGTAGCGTCCATTGGCTTCCCAGTTGATTCCAAGCTGATGGGATTGGCTCACAGAATATCGGTGTCCCTGCTTGAGTGGTCTTCCCAGGTCACAGTGTCCCTGCTTGAGTGGTCTTCCCAGGTCATGGTGTCCCTGCTTGAGTGGTCTTCCCAGGTCACGGTGTCCCTGCTTGAGTGGTCTTCCCATGTCATGGTGTCCCTGCTTGAGTGGTCTTCCCAGGTCATGGTGTCCTTGCTTGAGTGATCTTCCCATGTCACGGTGTCCTTGCTTGAGTGGTCTTCCCAGGTCATGGTGTCCTTGCTTGAGTGGTATTCCCAGGTCACGGTGTCCCTGCATGAGTGGTCATCCCAGGTCACAGTGTCCTGCTTGAGTGGTCTTCCCAGGTCATGGTGTCCCTGCTTGAGTGATCTTCCCCGGTCACGGTGTCCTTGCTTGAGTGGTCTTCCCCGGTCACGGTGTCCTTGCTTGAGTGGTCTTCCCAGGTCATGGTGTCCCTACTTGAGTGGTCTTCCCAGGTCATGGTGTCCCTGCTTGAGTAGTCTTCCCAGGTCATGGCATCCTTGCTTGAGTGGTCTTCCCAGGTCACGGTGTCCTTGCTTGAGTGGTCTTCCCAGGTCACGGTGTCCTTGCTTCAGTTCCCCATACAAAACCGTCTAATTTTTTTAATCCCTCATCCTATCCACCAGCATCCTGCATTGTCAACCATGATAACAAAGCGAAAATTTAACACTTTGACTCCCGCACCCTTTCCACCAGCATCCTACACTGTCAACCATGCCTGCAAAGCGAAAATTTAACCCTTTGATTCTCTCACCCTATCCACCAGCTTCCTGCATTGTCAACCATGATAACAAAGCGACAATTTAACCCTTTGACTCCCTCACCCTATCCACCAGCTTCCTGCATTGTCAACCATGATAACAAAGCGACAATTTAATCCTTTGACTCCCTCACCCTATCCACCAGCTTCCTGCATTGTCAACCATGATAACAAAGCGACAATTTAACCCTTTGACTCCCTCACCCTATCCACCAGCATCCTTCATTGTCAACCATGATAACAAAGCGACAATTTAATCCTTTGACTCCCTCACCCTATCCACCAGCTTCCTTCATTGTCAACCATGATAACAAAACGAAAATTTAACCCTTTGAATCCCTCACCCTATCCACCAGCATCCTTCATTGTCAACCATGATAACAAAGCGACAATTTAACCCTTTGAATCCCTCACCCTATCCACCAGCATCCTTCATTGTCAACCATGATAACAAAACGAAAATTTAACTCGTTGACTCCCTCACCCTATCCACCAGCTTCCTGCAGGGAACTGGTGGATACGATGAGGGAGTCAAGGAAGTAAGTTTTTGCAGTTGGGGGATAGGGCGCGGGAGCCAAAGGGTTAATGATGTGGTTATCTTCCATACAGACACCAGGGTCCTGTCCAAGGAAGCTGGCATTTGGTAAGTAGACGCTGATTGCTTGACAAACCACACATCTTCACAACCTGAAGGTTGGACACTCCATTTTGCCACGTGATGTTGCAGATCTGGCACAGACATCTTTGGTGGACCCGTTGTAAATGCTGAATGTGCCATCAGTCAAAGTCCACGTCTTGCCTCAGTAAAGATGGGTGCTCAACACTACTGCTCTGCACACAGCCAGAAAAAAAAAAAAACACGAAAAAATAATAAAAACACGTATTTAATACAAGACAAGACAGGCGCAAATTTTCGCCAACTGGCCTTTGTCAAGCGTAAGATCACAAACCAACACCAGATACAAAAATTAGGAGAAAACGACTGAAACTTTCCTGCTGCTCCGTCCAGTGTGAGAAAAGAAATAAACTGACTAAAATGACATCATACTGTGTTTTTGAGTAAATGAGTAAATATGATGTTAGAGCAGAAGTGAGATGAATTCTGCAATTCTGAAAAGTGGTCATGCTATATTAATATTGTTCTATCCTGAAGAGGGTCCAGGGCTAAAACTAAAACTAAGATGCACTAGCTAAGAGTAGTGTTTGGAATGTAAAGGATCCCACTATTAAGTAATGCATAAGAGAAAATATAAGCATATGATCGACTGAACGGGAAAATATATAATCAAGAGATATGGCTGATGTAAATGGATTGTGCCTACCTTAACGAATCCGGTCTGACCTTGAAATAGGAAGAAAAACATCCTAAACCAACAGCCAAAGGGCTGAAGGGAAAACCGGAGTCCCCGGAGAAATTTTGGCCTGTCCTGTCTTGTTGTATTAACTTTTTCACATCGTAACGCTAGCCCACTAGCGTTCTCGCGGAGAACCGCAGGCGCCGGAATGCTAGGGATATAGCGTTCAGCAAACTCGCCGCTGACAACGTAACGCTAGGATTCTAGCGTCTTGCGTTAGAAAATTCCTACGTGAAGCCAGTTACGGTCTAAGTTAAACAACCTCTATTATAGTATCAAGTAACCATTTCTAAATACTGTGAGAGTGATTTCACAAGTAAAAAGTCTATTTGAAGAATTTTTCGGGCGCGAGAACAACGTCACCCGAACCGCCTGCTTCACTGAAACAAAGGCAAAACGGAGCGCCCTGCGAATGCGCGATGTCGCAGTTCACTCAGGATTGTGGACTATTTGTGTGTGTGTGTGTACTTTTCTGAGCTTCTGATCAGATGATTCAAGTCATGGAGAATTGGTGTTTCTCTTTTTTCTGTTTTGTTTACATCTGCTGAATGGATGAAATGCTTGTCTAAAATGCTCCTCAACCATGATATTTCATTGCACAAATAACCTCAAAGCATGTCTGAACAAACCTTATACTGTAGATATCGTAAAAGAGGATTAAATTACCTTTCTAACCATACCCTACATGTTGATGTTAGTCATTTGGGGCGCCTTTGAAAATTAATTCAAAGTGGCCTAAAAATGCACGTTTCCAGGGGAAAGTAGTCAGTGGCAGCTGGCACGTCTGCAGGGAAGTAGGTCAAATAGCCAGCTGACGATGCCAGAGTGTTATATACGTGGTCTTATTCTTTTTTTCGTGATTTTTTTTCTTGTTCCTGTTTGCTTGAACGCGGGCAGTCACACTTGTGTTGGATTTCTATACACAACCATTTAAGTGACGAGTCGAATGCCTTTGTCTTGCCACGACCTCCTAGTCAACCCTCCAAAACGCTGTGTAGTCCTTTGAGATGCAAAGCCCCAGCTCAGCATCAAGGGATACTGTGCATCACACTGAACTGCCCAAGGAGCAGAATGTCTACAGTCTTGATGTCCTGTTTGTTGATGTGGTTAGAGGTGGTGAAACGTCCACAAGCCTGATATAATGTTGGCTGACACTTGGTCAACGACTGGCTGAGGCTTGTCGTAAGGCTTGATGTAGCGTTTGTACAATAAGACATATAAAGCCTTAAGGCACTGAACGACTTTGTGCAAGTGTGACGCTAGTGCAGTCACTTGCACAAGTTAAAGGTGACCCCCCACCACGAAATCATTCTTAACTCGCAGTCAGTTGAACAGCATTAGGAGCTGAAAAGGTGACTGAGGGTCGATCTGGGGTGTTTTGATTTTTTTCTCAAAATTGATTTCTATAGATTATAATCTATCCCACACAGACATTTTTTTCTTGAAAAAATATTGTTAATCAATCTAAAATGGTATTTTAATGCACCGATCGCAGCAGAAAGAACGCAATTTCCTACCAAAAGTACCTATTTTTGTCTCTTATTATGAACCGTAACGTGTACAGTACCCGCACATGTAATATTCTACAGAAAGCTCTTCAGTGCACCTTTCAGATAATGACAGTGAAAATTAGAAACAAACTAGGTCAAAGCCACCAAATAAAGAAATTTAAAGAAAATGTGTAGGAGAGCACACAAAAACTTTAGAGGCCATTTTCTCAAAATGTCCGTCATACAACTTAAAAATTTTAAACATACATAACTTCTACATTTTTTTTAGTACAAGCTTTATTCAAATACCAAAATAATCAGCAGAATGTACACTTCCAGTGATATGTATATCTCAAAATGCCCAAAATGCTAGTTTAGACTGATTTCGTGGTGGGCGGTCACAAAGAGTTTTCCACCAGAGCAAAACTTAACAAATACACCCATGTCAACGTTTCTGAATTCATCAATCATATTGCCACAAAAAAGATGTGAAACGAGTGTGAGCACTAACATTCACCCTGTTTTCTTATATGTATAAATTGACTTTTCTGTTATCAATTGTTCGATGATGCTTGATTGTCGTTCAGTAAAGAGATGTGGTTTGTGAAACGGGTTCATAGGGGACATTTTGACGTGTGCTAAATGTTAATGTTCATTTTTAAACTTCCAAAATATCATTATGTATATTCTGTATACTATGTGGAATTCATGTGTCAACATTGTCTTTTCATATGTGTACAATTGTTTGTTATTATTGTCATTCTTTGTTGCTACATTGTATATTAGATGTCCGTTTGTTGTGAAACAAAAAATCAAAAACAAATGAAAAACAAAGGTTAAAAAATCACCCTGTTCCACTCCGTTCTGGACTAACAAAGGTTTGGATACCTCCTCGTTCTCTTGCATCCTGGCCAGCACGCGTTGTGAAACGAAGGAATCAGCGATTCAAGTTTTGAGGGAAATCAAACTTTGGCTGTATTTGCCACAGGCACATCAGGTCAACGTTGTCAATTGCTTTGGTAATATCTACATGTATAAACACAG
>JAPXFY010000025.1:3277469-3282469 GCA_030674185.1 Monoplex corrugatus | reverse complement strand
TCTCTTTCTTTCTCTCTTTCTTCTTTCTCTCTCTTTCTTTCTCTCTCTACTTTTTCATTTCACTTTTCTTCTACTTTACATGTTCATTTTCTTACACTCTGTCTTCTACTCTACTTTTAACATGTGTTTTCAATGTTGTAACTGTCTACTTCTGACAATGTTTACATTGTGTTTTACTGTTGTAACTGTCTACTTCTGACAATGTTTACATTGTGTTTTCATGTTGTAACTGTCTACTTCTGACAATGTTTACATTGTGTTTTTACTGTTGTAACTGTCTACTTCTGACAATGTTTACATTGTGTTTTTACTGTTGTAACTGTCTACTTCTGACAATGTTTACATTGTGTTTTTACTGTTGTAACTGTCTACTTCTGACAATGTTTACATTGTGTTTTTACTGTTGTAACTGTCTACTTCTGACAATGTTTACATTGTGTTTTCACTGTAACTGTCTACTTCTGACAATGTTTACATTGTGTTTTTACTGTTGTAGCTGTCTACATCTGACAATGTTTACATTGTGTTTACACTGTTGTAACTGTCTACCATTGTCCTCGCTTCATGTCAAGTTTTCCACCATCTGACGATTATTCAAGATTACAGCGATCTTGAAAAGTACAAAGATTAGATTTTTAAATCAATTTCATTTAAAAAGGGACATGATCAGAATGGCATTACCGTTTTTCTTTGCTTTCACTTGTTTTGTTCTGTTTTATTGTTTGTTTTGTTTTTACGTAGTTTGGTGTCGACAAACCCCGATGAAACTTAAGAACAACGTCTTAACGTCGAGTAGATCAATGGTGAAATTTAATTCTTTTTTGCGGAAGACAGCTCCTTGTGATAAATCTCTTTTAATTAACAGCCACGACAGGTCATGCACGGGCACGTATGTGTGACGTGTTAACAGTAATCAGCCTGCTGATAGCAGCACGGGATGATATTCGTTTAAATGATAACTGATTGCTGTCCACTGTAAAATGTATATATAGTCAGTTGAGAATCAGACAGCGGGGAGTGAAGACGACGAAGCATTGCTCTGTCTTCCGAGTTGACCGTTGAAAGAACGAAAGATGGTGTCAGAATCGTGAATACGAACTCTAACAAAAATCCAGAATATTGAAGACTAAAGTTCAACCATGGAAGATGAACAAGAAGAGAGAAGAGCCAGTCGACGACATGCCAAGATTCCCTTGCCTCCTAAACTTGATGTGAATGGAGGAAACCTGCAGACCAGCTGGAGGAAATTCAAGAGGCTTTGGGACAGCTATGAAATTGTGACAACACAGACAGAAGAAGACTCAACATACAGAAGAGCAGTTTTTCTTTCTTGCATCGGGCGGGATGCTATGGACATCTATGAAGGATTGGCATTTGCTAATGAAGCTGAAAGAAATGACATTGGCACTGTTTCCAGAAATTCAGAGAATACTGTGTGGGTTCAATCAATGAAACTTACGAAGCATTCAGGTTCAACTGCAGACATCAAGCAGCAGGAAAATCCATCGAACAGTTTGTAGCAGAACTGCGGAGACTGATCAAGACCTGTAACTATGGTACACTAGAAGACAGACTGCTGAGAGATCAAATCGTACTGGGTGTACATGACGAGACTCTGAGATCAAAATTACTGGAAGTGCGACAGCTGACATTGATTGCAATTTATCGATATGTGCAGAGCGCATGAATCAAGTCAACACCAAACCGTCCAAATGATGAGAAAAACGCAGGACACGCAGGAAGTCCAAGTTTTCAAAGAAAAAAAGGCAGCAAAGCAGTAAGCAATGGAAACAAATCAAAGTACAGAGAGAAATGCAGATATTGTGCAAAAGCACCCAAGAGCAAAAGAGAAATGTCCAGCATTTGGAAGAAAATGCAAAGCTTGTGGAGGAAATAATCACTTTGTTTCATACTGCAGAACACCCAAGAAAAATCAAAAGAAAACAAGAGTTCGGCACTTTGAAAAAGAGACTGACACTGAAAATGATAATGAAATCCGCAAGATCAAAGACAAAACCAGAAAAGAGAGAAACATACGAGCAAAAATGCTGATAAATGAGATGCTGGTAAGATTTCTTCTTGACACTGGCGCAACAACAAACGTGATATCTGAGAGCCTGTACAGAGAAGTCACAGGAGATGAAAGAAAGTCTGACCTGCAAGAGACGAATAAGAACCTGGTGATGTTCAACGGAACAGAAATGAAGCCTGTGGGGGATATAGTGCTGGAGTGAAAAACCCCAAGAACAGAAAGAAATACAAAGTCAACTTTGCGATCACCAAAACGGACTGTAAGCCAGTACTGGGACTGAAAGCTGTACAGCACATGCAATTGTTGACGATCAATGAATAGAACATTGCAACGATAGCGGCGAATCAGAAAGAGGAGGAAAATGCAAAAGACATGCTCACATGATACAATGATGTCTTCAAAGGGGAAGGAAAACTAGAAGGGAAATTACACCTAGAAACAGACCCCAGTATTGCTCCAGTAAAAATGAAGGACGAGCTGAAGAGGTTGAAAAAAATGGACGTGGTCACTGAAGTGAACACGCCAACGGAGTGGATAAGCAGTTTGGTCGTAGCAACAAAGAGCAATGGGAAAGTCAGACTGTGCATCGACCCTAAACCACTGAACAAAGCCTTCAGGTGAAACGAGTACCCCATGCCAACCATTGATGACGTACTGCCTCTCCTCCAAGATGCAAAATACTTCACACACCTGGACGCAAGAAACGGTTTTGGCACGTTGAGCTGGACGAAGATAGCAGCGACCTGACAACATTTGTGACGCCTTTTGGCAAATACCGATGGAAACGAATGCCCTTTGGAATTTCACCAGCCCCAGAAGAATTCCAGAGGAGGATTGGCATCACTCTGGCAGGACTGCCAGGCGTGGTGGTGGTTCATGATGACATCTTTGATTTTGGCAAAGGAACAACCGATGAAGCAGGAGCACAAGTTCATGATACCAACCTGAACCATTTGCTACAACGATGCCGAGAGACTGGAATCAAACTCAACCACAGAAGGTTGAGATGAAACAAACAGAGATATCATATTTGGAGCACATCTTCTCAAGAGAAGGCTTGAAAGCCGACCCAAAGAAATTGGACGCTGTCCAACAACTCCTAGTGCCAGAAGACAAAGCAGCAGTGCAGAGACTACTCCGTGTAGCCAGATACCTTCAGAAATTTGCACCAAACTGTCTGAGGCAGCAGCACCACTCAGAGAACTGGTCAAAAAAGACATCCACTTCAGATGGGATGAAGATGTCCACGGAGAAGCCCCGAAGAAAGTGAAGAAGATACTTGCTGAGCCACCGGTACTTTGCTACTTTGACTCTTCAGGAAATCGTACAACCACCCTTCAGTGTGATGCTTCACAGTTTGGACTTGGAGCTTGTCTCATGCAGGATGGTCAACCGATTCAGTACGCATCACGAGCCTTGACCGAGACAGAAAAAAGCTATGCTCAAATAGAAAAGGAGATGTTGGCAATACTCTTCGGTCTGGAAAGGTTTGAGAGATATGTCTATGGAAGAGACATCCTGGTGGAGACCGACCACAAACCACTGGAGACCATTCACAAGAAGAGCCTGCTCTCAGCACCAAAGAGATTCAGAGGATGCTACTCAGAACTCAGAAGTTCAGGTACACAATAGTGTACAAGCGTGGATCTGAGATGTACCTGGCTGACACCCTCAGCAGAGCAGTCTATGGAAAAGCAGAACAGCAAGTCACCCATAAGGAAGACATTTTCCTCACAGACCTGGAGAAAACAGACTCATTGCAAGAACTGGCCATCAGCCAAGAGAGACTGAACAGTCTGCAGCAAGCAACTCAGGAAGATGCAACCATGGAAAACCATGAAAGCTGTCATTCTACAAGGCTGGCCAGAGGAGAAACAACAACTTTCATTGCAGTTACAAGAATACTTTCCTTTCAGGGAGGAACTGTCAGTCCACAATGGACTTGTCTTCAAAAGCCACAGAGTAATTGTAACTGAAAACGAAAGAACAGACATCCTAGAGAAACTTCATGCAAACCATTCAGGAATGCAGAACTGCATAAGAAGAGCACGTGAGGTAGTCTACTGGCCCGGGGTGAACGTGGACATTGAAGATTCTGTCAGGACATGCAGCGCCTGTAACACATACCAACGTGGTCAGCAGAAAGAACCACTCATCAGCACAGAGATCCTTGACCTGCCCTGGCAACACATCGCTTGTGACATCTTCGAACATAATGGCAATGAATACCTGGTCACGGTCGATCACTACTCGGATTTCTTTGAGATTGATTGGTTACAAACAAGAGAATCCAAAGAGGTCATCATCTGTCTGAAGAGACACTTGGCAAGACACGGAATACCAGAACGCCTGACAACAGACTGTGGAACACAATTCACATCAAACCAATTTGGAAAGTTCAGAAAAACATATGGGTTTGAACACTACCCTCAGTCCAATGGAAAAGCAGAGAGCGCGGTGAAGGCTGCAAAGACGTGCATGAAGAAAGCAGAACACAACAATCAAGATCCCTTCCTCGCTCTACTTGAGCTGAGAAACATCCCAACAGAGACTGTAAAAAGTTCACCTGCTCAGATTCTGTTCGGCAGAAGAGCACGAACACAAGTGCCGACGTCAAAGACATTACTCCAACCTACAGTTGTACCAACCAAGAAAGAACTTGAGAAAAGGAAACTGAAGCAAGCGCACTACTACAACAGAAGCGCAGTAGAGCTGACAGAACTGAGTCCGGGAGAGATTGTGAAATTCCATCTCCAGGATCCAAAAAGTGGGTCAGCGCCAAAGTAGACCAACATTCAAAAAGTGGGTCAGCGCCAAGTAGTCATACAACATTCGCACAGAGAATGGACGTCAGTACAGAAGGAATCGTCGACAGCTACGAGGCACAACAGAAACGGAGCTTCAGCAGACAATCAACCCTCAACGACTTGTCCAGGGAAGGAAGATTTCTGGAAGACATCAGGAAAGC
>JAPXFY010000025.1:3264969-3272469 GCA_030674185.1 Monoplex corrugatus | reverse complement strand
CGTCGTTGTCGTCGTTGTCATCATCATCACCACCACCACCACTACCACTCCTCCTCCTCATCATCATCATCACCATCACCATCACCATCACCACCATCATAATCGTCATCATCACCGTCATCACTGTCATCACCATCATCAGCAGCAGCAGCAGCATCACCACACCACCACCACACCATCATCACCATCGTCATTATCATCGCCGTCGTCGTCGTCGTCGTCGTCGTCGTCGTCATCATCATCATGATCATCATCATCATCATCATCATCATCATCATCATCATCATCATCATCACACACCACCACCACACCACCACACCATCATCATCATCATCATCATCATCATATCATCATCATCATCATCATCATCATATTCAATACATATCATCTATCATCATCATCATCATCATCTATCATATCATACTCATATTACTGACATCATATATTTATATGAATTGTAATGTACTGTATGTCTGTATTGAATTGTATTGTACTGTATTGTACTGTATTGGTATTGTACTTACTGTCTGTCCTGTATTGTACTGTATTGTACTGTATTGTACCTGTACTGTATTGTATTGTACTGTATTGTACTGTACTGTGTTGTATTGTATGTATTGTACTGTATGTAGCTGCATGTACTGTATTGTATTGTACTGTATTGATGTACTTGTACTGTATTGTATTGTATGTACTGTATTGTACTGTACTGTATTGTATTGTACTGTATTGTACTGTACTGTGCTGCGCTGTATTGTATTGTATTGTACTGTATTGTAGTACTGTACTGTATTGTATTGTACTGTATTGTACTGTACTGTGCTGCGCTGTATTGTATTGTATTGTACTGTATTGTACTGTATTGTACTGTTTACTGTATTGTATTGTACTGTATTGTACTGTACTGTGCTGCGCTGTATTGTATTGTATTGTATGTGGGTGAATTATCTACATGGCACCAGCTAGGACAAAAGTCCTGTAGTGATGACGGAGACAAACGCCGGATGCTGCAGGAAGTCTCTGGTCAGACTGTTATGGGCTGATGATCATCCACAGAACGCCTCAGACAGACGCCATGTTCCATCCTCCCACAGCCCAGAGCCTACCTCAAATCTTTTTTTCGTCCCATTTTCTACGCCGCATGTATGGCCACAGAAGCTGGAACAGTTTTCACAATGCGATGATGATGATGTTGATGATGATGATATTCTTGATGCTATGGATTTCCATCTAGGATTGAGACTGCGTGAAAGGGCTGTTCTCTACGCTTACTATCATCAGATATTCTGGCGTCAACCAGGCCCGAGAGATACAGACACCTGTGGTGCTGGTCAGAAAAGATTTGAGCAACACCCTCAATGACGCATCCGTGAATTGGATGACAAGAATGAATCTTTTATTTAATGTCTGTTCACAATAGTGATTTTAGACACACGCACGCACACACATAAGCACACAAAGGGGAAAAAGGTGGGGTGGAGGATGAGTATGGGGAAGGGTAATAGAAGTTTGAATGTAAGAAGGGGAGAAGGGGAACAAGTGCAATTAATAATTCAGAACAATGAATTAACAGTTTCAAATAATAACATACAACAATTGATTAACTCTTCATAACAATCTGCCAACAAGGGATCTGAGAATCAGCTGGACTAACAGGATAATAATAGTATTTTTGTTGTAAAGAATATCTCTAGCGTCAGTACATGAAAAATCAAGATTGTTATTTCTATATGCCGTAAGTAAGATAGGACATTCAAAGTGTAGATGGTGGACTGATAATGTTTTTGAACAAATACATACATTCTGTGTATATTTCGTTTTCCAAGAGTTAAGCCTCAGTTTGTATATCAAGGACGCTAGCTGTCTGGGGCAGTAAGGTATCAGGCTTTGGGTATTGGATAAATTTGTATAAACTGAAGGTTCTAGCACAGAACCAAGTTCATGAACTGAAAGTCGTATATTATGGCATGTTACGGTATTGGCACTTTTGGATGCTCCGTTTCTTGCTAATTTGTCTGAAACTTCATTCCAATGAATCCGCAATGTGACGGAAACCAGCAAAAACTTATACCAACAACGTTGGATGAAATACAATGTATCAAATGTTTGTTTTATTAAGATAATGTCATTTCGTATTACATGTTCTGCTTGTTTCAAGCTATGTAACACAGATTTAAAATCAACACACAATAGTATATCGCAGATATCGTACTATCATTTCTTTCAAAATGATGGAATAAACGCTTGAGGATAATCTTTTCCACCGTTTGCAGATATGAGAAGTTAAAGCTATTGGTCTGTAACTGTCAATAAGTGACCTTGATTTGCCTTCCTTAACGATGGGTTGTGTCTTTGGCTCACCAAAGTCTGCTCTGCTGCAGTCATCAGTACTTACACACCAACCATGACACCTGTTACAGTCATCAGTACTTACACACCAACCATGACAACTGTTACAGTCATCAGTACTTACACACCAACCATGACAACTGTTACAGTCATCAGTACTTACACACCAACCATGACAACTGTTACAGTCATCAGTACTTACACACCAACCATGACAACTGTTACAGTCATCAGTACTTACACACCATGACAACTGTTACAGTCATCAGTACTTACACACCAACCATGACAACTGTTACAGTCATCAGTACTTACACACCAACCATGACAACTGTTACAGTCATCAGTACTTACACACCAACCATGACAACTGTTACAGTCATCAGTACTTACACACAACCATGACAACTGTTACAGTCATCAGTACTTACACACCAACCATGACAACTGTTACAGTCATCAGTACTTACACACCAACCATGACAACTGTTACAGTCATCAGTACTTACACACCATGACAACTGTTACAGTCATCAGCTTACACACATACAACTGTTACAGTCATCAGTACTTACACACCATGACAACTGTTACAGTCATCAGTACTTACACACCATGACAACTGTTTACAGTCTCATGACGTTACCATCTACACCATGACAACTGTTACAGTCATCAGTACTTACACACCATGACAACTGTTACAGTCATCAGTACTTACACACACATGACAACTGTTACAGTCATCAGTACTTACACACCATGACAATATATGTATTAACAGTCGTCATCAGTACTTACACACCATGACAACTGTTACAGTCATCAGTACTTACACACCATGACAACTGTTACAGTCATCAGTACTTACACACCATGACAACTGTTACAGTCATCAGTACTTACACACAACCATGACAACTGTTACAGTCATCAGTACTTACACACCATGACAACTGTTACAGTCATCAGTACTTTACACACCATGACAACTGTTACAGTCATCAGTACTTACACACCAACCGACGTATGACACACACTGAATGTTACAGTCATCAGTACTTACACACCATGACAACTGTTACAGTCATCAGTACTTACACACCATGACAACTGTTACAGTCATCAGTACTTACACACCATGACAACTGTTACAGTCATCAGTACTTACACACCATGACAACTGTTACAGTCATCAGTACTTACACACCATGACAACTGTTACAGTCATCAGTACTTACACACCATGACAACTGTTACAGTCATCAGTACTTACACATCCATGACAACTGTTACAGTCATCAGTACTTACACACCATGACAACTACATTCAGTACTTACACACAGACAACGTTACAGTCTCAGTACTTACACACCATGACAAACTGTTACAGTCATCAGTACTTACACACCATGACAACTGTTACAGTCATACAGTACTTACACACCATGACAACTGTTACAGTCATCAGTACTTACACACCATGACAACTGTTACAGTCTATCAGTTACTTACACACCACCATGACAACTGTTACAGTCATCAGTACTTACACACCATGACAATGTTACAGTCATCAGTACTTACACACCATGACAACTGTTACAGTCATCAGTACTTACACACCATGACAACTGTTACAGTCATCAGTACTTACACACCATGACAACTGTTACAGTCATCAGTACTTACACACACCATGACAACTGTTACAGTCATCAGTACTTACACACCATGACAACTGTTACAGTCATCAGTACTTACACACCATGACAACTGTTACAGTCATCAGTACTTACACAAAACCATGACAACTGTTACAGTCATCAGTACTTACACACCATGACAACTGTTACAGTCATCAGTACTTACACAACACGTAATCATGACTCACAACTGTTACAGTCATCAGTACTTACACACCATGACAACTGTTACAGTCATCAGTACTTACACACCATGACAACTGTTACAGTCATCAGTACTTACAATCACATGACAACTGTTACAGTCATCAGTACTTACACACCATGACAACTGTTACAGTCATCAGTACTTACACACCATGACAACTGTTACAGTCATCAGTACTTTACACACCATGACAACTGTTACAGTCATCAGTACTTACACACTCAACCATTACTGACAACTGTTACAGTCATCAGTACTTACACACCATGACAACTGTTACAGTCATCAGTACTTCACACCAACCATGACAACTGTTACAGTCATCAGTACTTACACCACCATGACAACTGTTACAGTCATCAGTACTTACACACACATGACAACTGTTACAGTCATCAGTACTTACACACCATGACAACTGTTACAGTCATCAGTACTTACACACACCATGACAACTGTTAAGCTCAGTATTACACACCATGCAATGTACGTCTCAGTACTTACACACCATGACAACTGTTACAGTCATCAGTACTTACACACACATGACAAATGTTACAGTCATCAGTACTCTTACACACCATGACAACTGTTACAGTCATCAGTACTTACACACCATGACAACTGTTACAGTCATCAGTACTTACACACCATGACAACTGTTACAGTCATCAGTACTTACACACCAACATGACAACTGTTACAGTCATCAGTACTTACACACCATGACAACTGTTACAGTCATCAGTACTTACACACCATGACAACTGTTACAGTCATCAGTACTTACACACCAACCATGACATACTGTTACAGTCATCAGTACTTACACACCATGACAACTGTTACAGTCATCAGTACTTACACACACCATGACAACTGTTACAGTCATCAGTACTTACACACACCATGACAACTGTTACAGTCATCAGTACTTACACACCATGACAACTGTTACAGTCATCAGTACTTACACACCAATCATGACAACTGTTACAGTCATCAGTACTTACACACCATGACAACTGTTACAGTCATCAGTACTTACACACCGACCATGACAACTGTTACAGTCATCAGTACTTACACACCATGACAACTGCTAAAGTCATCAGTACTTACACACCATGACAACTGTTAGTCATCAGTACTTACACACCGACCATGACAACTGTTACAGTCATCAGTACTTACACACCATGACAACTGTTACAGTCATCAGTACTTACACACCAACCATGACAACTGTTACAGTCATCAGTACTTACACACCATGACAACTGTTACAGTCATCAGTACTTACACACCAACCATGACAACTGTTACAGTCATCAGTACTTACACACCAACCATGACAATTTCACATGATGCCAAAGAAAACTTATGTCAAGAGCTCAACCGTCTCATTACCATAGCCAACTACAAAGATGACGTCATCAGTCTTGGACACGTCTCCACTCGGCCAAACGTCCATGGACGTCACAGCACTGGAAAATACAACTCCATGGTTTGATATTGCCGTCACTGTGTACTCAGCATGAAGTCACCATCACCAACATTCCTTTTCCAGCAGACAGAAACATTCAAGAACACGTGGATAAGCTCACCTCCAAGCACGTGTCAAGATTGGGTGTCCAATTTTCAATGTCTCAAGGTGTGTAGCTTTCCAAGTGTAGAGTTTCGGCTTCACTTATGCAAGCTTCGTTGTGCGTATAGAAGCCATTAGCGTCACAAAGATGCTTCTGTATGGAGAGCTGAAGTAAGCATATTGTGACCGGGTAAGGCCTCTAAAACGATAAAGGACACCCTGAAGGCCAAGCTCACAAGCTGTGGCATCAACACCACCAACAGGGAAGACATTGCCCACAACACAGTAAGCTGGTGACAGCAGTGCACTCAGGGCACAGTCACATGTGAACAGCACACAACAGATGTTATTCAACAGAAGAGGCACCAGCAGAAGTAGAACCCAAGGCCACAGGACTCCTTCCCACGCAGCACCTGCGAAAGAACATGTATCTCCAGCATTGGTCTTGTATCCCGCATGAAGACCCACACCAGACATATATTCCACATGAAGACCCACACCAGACATATATCCCACATGAAGACCCACACCAGATGTATCCCACATGAAGACCCACACCAGATGTATCCCACATGAAGACCCACACCAGATGTATCCAACATGAAGACCCACACCAGATGTATCCCACGTGAAGACCCACACCAGATGTATCACACATGAAGACCCACACCAGATGTATCACACATGAAGACCCACACCAGACGATTACAGAACTGAAAGTCCAACTGTCCACGGGGAGTCTGTCATGTTATTGTATGTAGCGTTGTCTTGCGCAGCACTGCCTTGAAATGACCTTTGACACATGGCATTGCTTAGCAACACGACGCATGATGACATCCTTCCCAGATTTTCTTTTCTTATCAGTGTTTCCAACACTTTCGTAGTTCATTGTTGAACATTGTTTGACAGATCCCCTAACCCCAATGTGGGCATGGAGGATAACGACACATAAATGGATATCGAAAGGGATTATCAGATAACATGAAGCAGAACAGTCTTAGTTCAACAGAAAAATGTACATTTGAAATTATCTTACGACAGAATAGTTAGATTTTCAAGACAACTACAGAATGTCAGAAAATTTGATAAAGTTTGCTAATTTCACTTTATCTTTTTTCCTTCCAGAAATGCAGTTGCACAATAAGAACGTTGATTTGATTGATATATATTTTAATGGAATTAACTTTTTTCGGTGATCACGGAATTCACAACATTTGTATTTAAAGTGAAACTCATGGCCAGAGGAACATTGCCATCACAAAACTGGCATGTTCTATTGTGTCTGTCTTCTCTTTTGCGTCTGTCTAATTCAGTCTCATTGCCATCACAAAACTGGCATATTCTATTTTGTCTGTCTTCTCTTTTGCGTCTGTCTAATTCAGTCTCAAGCTTATCATAGCTGCAGCGAAACTTCATCATCATCATCAACTATCTCCATCGCCGTGGACGACTGTGGGAGCTCCACTCTTTATCACGAAGGATCGCCAGGCGACACTGTCTCTTCTCTTGTGTATGATGTCATGGAGCCCCAGTTTGCAGGCATTAGCGATGTTGTCCATGAAGGATTTTGCTGGCCTTCCTTGTTTTCGCTTTGCCTCGATTCTTCCCTGCAGGACTGATGTCATCAGGTCGGTTCTTGTGCTTCTGT
>JAPXFY010000025.1:3259435-3262369 GCA_030674185.1 Monoplex corrugatus | reverse complement strand
GATTGTTGTGAGGGTGGTGATCGTATTTTTTTCCTCTGCTTGGATTATTTCTGCAGGAATGTTTTCTGCTCCTGTTGATTGTCCTCTTGTGACCAAAGCCAAGCACCTTCTTGGGGGGTAGCGAGAGACAAACAAAGAGACAGAGACATGCAAAGACAGCGAGAGACAGATGGAGGAAGACAGGAACACAGGAAGAGACAGAGACATAGAGAGAGACAGCAGGACAAAGTGAGATAGAGACACAAAGACAGACAGAGACAGAGGCACGACAGAAAGCTAGAACAGAGAAGTAAAAGACAGAAAAGAAGAAAAGAGAGAAAAGAAACAGACAGGAACAAACACACAGACAAGACAGACAGACGACAGACACACACAACAGAAAGAGAGAGAGAGAGGGGAGGGAGAGAAATAGACAGACAGACAGATATACAGACAGACAGAAACGGAGAGAGAGGAGAGAGAAGAGAGAGAGAGAGAGAGAGAGAAGAAATGGAAAGAGACAAAGAGAGAGAAAGACCGGAGAGAGAGGCGGGATGGGTAAGTGAAAATGGATGACGGATCAATACAGAACGAGACAGAAATCGGGAAGAGAGAAGAGAGAGAGAGAGAGAAAAGCAGAGAGAGAGAGAGAGGAAGGAGACAGAAGAAGAGACAGAGAGAGAGAGGGAGGGAGAAGGAATAGACAGATGAGAGACAGATCAGAAACCACAAAGAAGAGAACGAGAGGGGAGCGAGAATGGAATATGCGGGCGAGAGAGAAGAGAAGAGAGAGAGAGAACGAAGAGAGAGAGAGAGAGAGAGAGAGAGAGAGAGAGAGAGAGAGAAGAAGAAAGAGACAAGAGAGAGAGAAAGAGAGAGAGAGGTGGATGGGGGAAAGGTGAAATTTACCAAGAGGGACGGAAAACAGAGAACGAGACGGAATGGAATTATGCGGGCGAGAGAGAGAGAGAGAGAGAGAGAGAGAGAGAGAGAGGGGGAGGGAGACAAGAGAGAGAGAGAGAGAGAAGAGACAGACGAAGACAGAGAAGAGAGAGAGAGAATGAAGAGGAGAAAAGAGAGTGAGACAGATAGACACACAGACAGAGACAGAAAACAGACAGAGGGAGAACGAGACGGAATGGAATTATGCGGGCGCGAGAGAGAGAGAGAGAGAGAGAGAGAGAAGAGAGAGGGAGGGAGACAAAGAGAGAGAGAGAGAGACAGACAGACAGACAGAGACAGAGAGAGAGAGAGAGAGAGAGAGAAGAAGAGAGAGAAAGAGAGGAGACAGACAGACAGACACACAGACAGAGACAGAGAGGAGAGAGAGAGAGAGACAGACAGACAGAAACAGACAGACAGATAGAGAGATAGATAGATAGATAGATAGATAGATAGACAGATAGATAGATAGACAGACAGACTTACATAAGCATACTCTCTCTCTCTCTCTCTCTCTCTCTCTCTCTCTCTCTCTCTCTCTCTCTCTCTTGAGGGGTCTCAATGGCTCAGATGCTTGAGTTTTGGATTCAAACGCGAATGGTTGTGTGTTCGAACCACGGGATGCACTACATTAATAACTGGCCTTCTTACTGACCTATCTTAATTTTACATAATTGTTATTCTGGTGGTGTCGGTATAGGATTAGATAAGTTACCCCCCTTTTCTCCATCACTGCATTAATAACTTGCCTTTTTACAGACCTATCTTAACATAATTATTGTTCTGGTGGTGTCAGTATAGGATTAGATAAGTTACTCCCCCTCCCCCACTACTACGTTAATAACTGGCCATCTTACCGACCTATCTTAACATAATTATTGTTCTGGTGGTGTCAGTATAGGATTAGATAAGTTACTCCCTTCCCCCACTACTACGTTAATAACTGGCCATCTTACCGACCTATCTTAACATAATTGTTGTTGTGGTGGTGTCGGTACAGGATTAGATATGTTACTCCCCTTCCCCCACTAATACGTTAATAACTGGCCATCTTACTGCCCTATCTTAACATAATCGTTGTTGTGGTGGTGTCGGTACAGGATTAGATAAGTTACTCCCCTTCCCCCACTACTACGTTAATAACTGGCCTTCTTACTGCCCTATCTTAACATAATTATTGTTGTGGTGGTGTCGGTACAGGATTAGATAAGTTACTCCCCTTCCCCCACTACTACGTTAATAACTGGCCTTCTTACTGCCCTATCTTAACATAATTGTTGTTGTGGTGGTGTCGGTACAGGATTAGATAAGTTACTCCCCTTCCCCCACTACTACGTTAATAACTGGCCTTCTTACTGCCCTATCTTAACATAATTGTTCTGTGGTGTCAGTACAGGATTAGATAAGTTACTCCCCTTCTCCTGCTTTCATGGGATGGATGTTCCTATCGGCCATATCACCTGGGGTGGGTGATGACGTAAAACTGTACCAAATCAACCAATCAATGAATCTCTCTCTCTTTCTTTGCTCTCTCTCTCTCACTCTCTCCCCCCCCCCCCTCTCTCTTTCTGTGTTTTTTCTTTCTCTCTCTGTCTCTCTGTGTGTCTTTTTCTCTCTGTCTCTCCTCTGTCTCTGTCTCTCTTTCCCTCTCTGTGTCTCGGTCTGTCTCTGTCTCTGACCCTCTCTTTCTCTTTCTGTCTTTCCCTCTGTTTCTTTCTCTCTCTGTCTTTTTCTTTGTTTTTTATTTCTTTCTTTCTGTCTGTGTGTCTGTCTGTCTTCTGTGTGTGTGTGTGTGTGTGTGTGTGTGTGTGTGTGTGTGTGTGTGTGTGTGTGTGTGTGTGTCTGTATCTGTCTGTCTCTCTATCTCTCTGTCTCTGTATATCTCTCTGTATCTCTTTCTCTCTCTCTCTCTCCTCTCTCTGTCTTTGTCTCTTTCTCTTTTTTCTCTGTCTGCCTGTCTCTCTCTTCTCTCTCTCTCTGTCTCTTTCTCTGTCTGTCTGCCTGTCTCTCTCT
>JAPXFY010000025.1:3249435-3256935 GCA_030674185.1 Monoplex corrugatus | reverse complement strand
ACCATGGCCAAGGCTATACGTATCTACCTGCATTCCGCATCTTGTACCTGGCCTCCAGACAAGAAGCCAGGAAGGAATTGCAGGTGGTAGCTGCATCAGCAACATCAGGAACAGTCAAAACACCAGCCTATGGTCTGACTCCCTTACCAGCCTTAATGGAGGCATCCAAGACTTTGTATCTGCCGGCTGAACATTCCATCTTGATCAGTTTTCAACGGTTCAGCATTGGGAGAAAGGACACTCTGACACTGTCTGCCGTTTACACAAACGGAACAACTACGATGCTTTGGGTGAAGGCAGGTGAGAAGAATATTCCTCTAGCGGTGTTCAACACATCCATCCACATTTTGTTGAAGACGAACGTGGGGTTGTGTCCTGGTTTCAAATACGTCAACTTTCCGTTCGCTGTACACACAAGCTCTAGGTATTGTGAAGGTTTCAAACTGGTGTTTTCCTTTCACAGAGGCAGCGAAATACCCGTGACGCTGGAGAGCGGGTTATGGAACTGTTCTGTGTCTCATTACGCCAGCTTCAGACAGCACGTGCAGTGTAACTTGGAGCGTGAGTGTGAGGGAGGGATGGACGAGGGGGCCCACTGTTCCTTCAGCAGCCAGGCGTGTGCTGGAGATGTGGCGGTGGGCAGTGACCGGTGCTACAGTCTCACCGTGGCTGACCACTCCCTTTCTTGGCACGACGCCTCACAGGTGTGTCAAGTGCGTGGGGGCAGGCTGGCAGTGGTCGTCACCAGACAAGATGTCAATGCTTTCTTGACTCTATTCCGGGTGGCCAAGCGTCGAGCACCCGCCTACATCGGACTGGGGTTGTTTGACGGCAATGTCGTCAACATGTACGGCAAAATGTGGCAATGGAGGGACAACACGATTCTGTACACCACCCTGGGTAGACCAGTCCATTGCTTCATGAACATAATAGGCATCATCAGCGATGGGACCAGCATACAACCCAAGGGTTATTATGATTTGGTGTACACCTATAATGATGACGTGGCACTGAACAACGCCCTGCCTGTAATCCCCGTGTTGGAGGCGTATGTGTGTGAACGCACCCAGGTCAAACCAGTCTCCCCAGGCCAGACACTCGAAATTGAGGTACCAAAGTTGTCAACGCCGGCCGTTCGACATTACACGCGTAAGGGCATGCCCGCCCTCACGAGGTGTCCACTTGGTTATTGGACCCACACTTTCCTGGCTTGTGATTGGCAGGCTGCCTGTCACGAGACTCAATTCGTGTCCCAATGCCCTTTGTTTGTCAGAGCAACTGATGTAGCAGACACGTTATCTGATGATGATAAACGACCAAGAGACACGCTTTATGACGGCAGTAACTCAGTTGACACACACCGAGATGGCGAGGAACAACTGGCAGGAACACTTGACAGTGGTGAAGAGCGAACACTGGACACAGTTCATGAAGGACAAGAAACACCATCACAACTAGACCAAGTGGCCATGTTCGTCTGTAAAAACCAGGTACAAACCTTGCCGCACACACTCGTCTGCAACTTTGCTTCCGACTGTTGGGACGGTTCCGATGAAAAGTTCTGCCAGCACCATGCCCAGCAGTGTGAGGACTCTGACTTTGTGTGTGACAGTGGGCAGTGTGCCAAACAGACCGTGAGAAATGTCAGTATCATGTGTGATGCCAAAGCTGATTGTTACGATGGTTCTGATGAAAATAAATGTTACTCTTCACGTTACCTCCCTCATCCGCCTCTACCCTCTGTCAGCCTTCCAGCTCGTCTTGATTTGACCCCGTCGTACAAATTTAGAGTGACGTCACTGAATGGTTCTGACCAGTGTCCAGAAACCCATTTTAGATGTCTGGGGATGCCGTACTGCATGCCGGTTTATGTTCGCTGTAACGGGGTGTATGACTGTCCGCACCATGAGGACGAAGCGCACTGTGACAGCTACACGTGCCCAGGCTTCTATCGGTGTCGAGGAAGCAGAACGTGCGTGCACGCGAGTCACGTGTGTGATGGTGTGGCACAGTGTGTCTTGAGGGACGACGAGATGATGTGCAGGTCTCGGTGCCCCAGACACTGCCACTGTCAGGGTCTGGAGCTGGTCTGTCACCGACCTTTCTCTGCTGTCCATTTCCCTCAGTTCCGATACCTGGACGCTGACCACTCCCTGATGACCTGTGGCCACTTAGCTGGCAGTCATTACCTGGTCTGGCTACGTCTGGCCTCCTGTAACATTCGCTCCCTGTCCGGCTGCTCGTTCGTTAATCTTCAGTTCCTGGACCTGAGCGGTAACATGATAAAGTCGCTGAAGGTCAGTTTTATCAACTCTCTACCAAATCTGAAGGACATCCGTTTGTCTGGCAATCCCTTGGTTTCCATAGTTGCCACAATGTCTGATATCCATGGAGACACGTTGGTCAAAGTGGATCTGTCCTATACCAGCTTGGTGGTGTTGGATTGTGGATTGTTGACTGGTTTCCCCAGTGTTGTCAGTCTCAATTTGTCTCACAATCCTGGCGTGGAGATAGGTGACCAAGGTTTTTCCTGTTTTCCACTTCTCCAGGAACTGGACGTTAGGGGCACTACCATAGAAAAGATGGTGTTTCCTGGCTATGATGGTCTGGAACATATTGAAGTCATCTTCTCAGACAATTACCGACATTGCTGCACCAGTCTCCTACCAAACGTTCAGCATAACATGTTTTGTGTCGCCCCTATCTCAGGGTACTCGTCTTGTTCTGATTTGTTTCGTTTGAATGTTCATAGACTGTGCTTGTGGCTCATGATATTTTTATCTATCACTGGAAACGTCACCTTTCTGATTGAAAAGTTTGGTTTTGAGAAAAAGAAATCGAATACATGTGTTGGTATGTTCATGTCAAACTTGTACATGGCTAACTGTTTGATGGGTGTATATCTGTGTTTGATCTCTGTTGCTGACTTACGTTTCCGCGGTGCTTTCGTGTTGCATGAGAAAGAGTGGCTGTCTAGTTTGATGTGTAAGCTGGCTGGTTTTCTGGCCTTGACTTCCTGTGAAGCTTCTGCCTTCATTGTCTGCCTCGTTAGTGCGGACAGGCTTCTGGCTCTGTGTGTCCGTTCCATCACGTTCACAGCTATGTCGGCGTGGCTGTCGTGTCTCCTGACTTGGGTAGTAGCTGTGATATTGGCGGCTGTACCCTGGGTACACGGGATGTCTACAGGGAGTGATGATGACCCCACGACGAACATCTGTCTCCCTATGCCCACACTGGCAAGGACGTCCCGCCTCAGGGCTTACTCCTTTAGTGTCCTGGTCGTGCTGAACGGCATCTTGTCCCTCATCACCGCCCTCCATCACACCCTGGTCTACGTCCACGTGCGTTCCAACAGCGTCAGAACGATGACCAGCTCCATGTCTGAAGACCTGCTTCTGGCTCGTCGTGTCCAGGTCCTCGTCGTCACTGACGTCATTACTTGGCTGGCGCTGGGAGTCACGGGGCTGAGGTCTTCTGTGAGTGACGCGACGACAGTCAGTGATGACATCATTATGTCCATGATGTTGTTCTTCCTTCCGATGACGTCATCAGTGAGCCCCTTGCTGTACACGCTGAGCTCAATGCTGGAACGGCGGGAGATGAAGGAGGAGACCCAGCTAATGCTGGCACTGCAAGCCAAACTGCACGCACAGATAAAAACATCCATGCCCAAAAGAGGTGAGCTTGTCACGGCTGTGGTAGAGCCTACGTCATTCAGGGACAAGCAGCACGTGCTCAAGTCTGTGGGACAGTGCGTGCAGAGTCAGCAGTTGTCTGCCTTGGATGTGGAGGCGGTGCTGAAACGATATGAGGAAGAAACGTTGTCGGTAAAGTAAGAGTCGGTATATACTCAGGCTTCACAGTGATGATGATGTTGATGATGGTGATGATAATAATGAAAATGATGATGACGATGATGATTATGATGATGATAAATGGTGATTGTGTTCCTTCTCTGACATCCGATTCTAAAGTCTGTATGATCTGAACGTTTGTGTGGAACTGATATACTCATTCTTTACCACTCTGACCAGACTGTGTCTTTGTTGTTGATGTTGTTGCTGTAGTTGTTGTTTTACTGCCGTCCTTGTACAATGTGCCATTTTATGTACCACACACACACAAACAGAATGAAAACGCCAATGTAATACGAACAAGAAGACAGGAGCAAACGTTGGGTGAACTGGCTTTGGTCAAGTGTACACAACATACAACATGGGACAAATGGCCGACATAACACATAGGGAAAAACCAGTCAGCAAGACTTCCCTGATGGTGTGGTGAGCAGGAGAAAATCTGTCGTTTTCTTTTGCTCAGTGAAATATCAGGCAAGTCTTGTTGTCGGCAAATTTTTCCTGTTGAGCAAAACATTAGGCAAGTCTTGTTGTCAGCCAATATCTCCTGTTGAGCAAAACATCAGGCAAGTCTTGTTGTTGGCCAATTTCTCCTGTTGAGCAAAACATCAGGCAAGTCTTGTTGTCGGCCAATTTCTCCTGTTGAGCAAAACATCAAGCAAGTCTTGTTGTTGGCCAATTTCTCCTGTTGAGCAAAACATCAGGCAAGTCTTGTTGTTGGTCAATTTCTCCTGTTGAGCAAAACATCAGGCAAGTCTTGTTGTTGGCCAATTTCTCCTGTTGAGCAAAACATCAGGCAAGTCTTGTTGTCAGCCAGTTTCTCCTGTTGAGCAAACATCAGGCAAGTCTTTGTTGCCCAATTCTCCTGTTGACAAAACATAGGCAAGTCTTGTTGTTGGCCAATTCTCCTGTTGAACAAAACATTAGGCAAGTCTTGTTGTTGGCCAATTTCTCCTGTTGAGCAAAACTCAGGCAAGTCTTGTTGTCGGCCAATTTCTCCTGTTGAGCAAAACCAGAAATTCTTGTTGTTGGCCAATTTCTCCTGTTGAGTAAAACATCAGCAACTCTTGTTTTGGCCAATCTTTCCTGTTGAGCAAAACATCAGGCAAATCTTGTTATCGGCCAATTTCTCCTGTTGAACAAAACCAGAAATTCTTGTTGTTGGCCAATTTCTCCTGTTGACTAAAACATCAGGCAACTCTTGTTGTTGGTCAGTTTCTCCTGATGACCAAAACATCAGGCAAGTCTTGTTGTTGGCCAATTTCTCTGTCCTTTCATTTGGGTTGTTAAAATTAATATGTTCAATGACTTGAAAACAGTAGCGATTATATCATCATCACAGTAATTATCATAATTTTGTCTTCTTCTTCTTCTTCCTCTTCCTCTTCTTCTTCTTCTTCTTCTCCTCCTTCTTCTTGTCATCTTCTTCTTCCTCCTCCTTCTTCTTGTCATCTTCTTCTTCTTCTTCCTCCTCCTTACTTTTGTCATCTTCTTCTTCTTCTTCTTCTTTCTTCTTCTTCTTCTTCTTCTTCTTCTTCTTCTTCTTCTTCTTTTCTTCTTCTTCTTCTTCTTCTTCTTCTTCTTCTTCTTCTTCTTCTTCTTCTTCTTCTTCTTCTTCTTCTTCTTCTTCTTCTTCTTCTTCTTCTTCTTCTTCTTCTTCTTCTTCTTCTTCTTCTTCTTCTTCTTCTTCTTCTTCTTCTTCTTTTGTCATCATCATCTTCTTCTTCTTCTTCTTCTTCTCTCTTCTTTCTTCTTCTTCTTCTTTTCTTCTTCTTTCTTCTTCTTTCTTCTTCTTCTTCTTCTTCTTCTTCTTCTTTTCTTCTTCTTCTTCTTCTTCTTCTTCTTCTTCTTCTTCTTTTCTTCTTCTTCTTTCTTTTCTTCTTCTTCTTCTCTTCTTCTTCTTCTTCTTGTCATCTTCTTCTTCTTCTTGTCATCTTCTTCTTCTTCTTCTTCTTCTTCTTCTTCTTCTTCTTCTTCTTCTTCTTCTTTCTTCTTCTTCTTTTCTACTTCTTCATCTTCTTCTTCTTCTTCTTCTTGTCATCTTCTTCTTCTTCTTCTTCTTCTTCTTATCTTCTTCTTCTTCTTCTTCTTCTTCTTTCATTCTTCTTCTTCTTTACTCTTTCTTCTTCTTCTTCTTTTCCTTCTTCTCTTCTTCTTCTTCTTCTTCTTCTATCTTTTCTTCTTTTCTCTTCTTCTTGTCATCTTCTTCTTCTTCTTCTTTCTTCTTTCTCTTCTTTCTCTTCTTCTTCCTCTTCTCTTCTTCTTCTTCTTCTTCTTCTTCTTCTTTCATTCTTCTTTTCTTCTTCTCTTCTTCTTCTTCTTCTTCTTCTCTTCTTCTTTCTATCTTTCTTCTTCTCTTCTTCTATCTTCTCTTTCTTCTTTTCTTTTCTTTTCATCTTCTTCTTCTTTATCTTCTTCTTCTTCTTCTTCTTCTTCTTTTCTTCTTCTTCTTCTCTTCTTCTATCATCTTCTTCTTTCTTCTTCTTTCTCTTCTTCTTCTTTCTTCTTCTTCTTCTTCTTCTTCTTCTTTCTCTCTTCTTCTTCTTCTCTTCTCTTTTTTTTCCTTTCTTCTCTTCTTTTCTTCTTCTTCTTTCTTTCTTTTCTTTCTTCTTTCTTCTTCTTCTCTTTTCATTCTTCTTCTTCTCTTCTTTCTCTTCTTCTTCTTCTTCTTCTCTTTCATCTTCTTCTCTTCTTCTTCTTTTCTTCTTTCTTCTCTTCTTCATCTTCTTCTTCTTTTCTTCTTCTTTCTCTTCTTTCTATCTTCTTCTTCTTCTTTCTCTTTTTCTCTCTCTTCTATCTTCTTTCTTCTCTTCTTCTTCTTCTTTCATCTTCTCTTCTTTTTCATTCTTCTACTTCTTCTTGTCAATCTTCTTCTTCTTCTTCTTCACTTTTCTTTTCTTTCTCTTTTCTTTTCTTTTTCTTCTTCTTCTTCTTTCTTCTTCTCTTTTCTTCTTTTCTTCTTCTTCTTCTTTTATTTCTTCTTCTTCTTTCATTCTCTTCTTCTTCTCTTTTCTTCTTTTCTTCTTCTCTTTTCTTCTTCTTCTTCTTCTTCTTCTTCTTCTCTTCTTCTTTCCTATTTCTTTCTATCTTCTTCTTCTTCTTCTTTTTCCATCTTCTTCTTCTTCTTCTTTCTTCTTCTTCTTCTTCTTTCTTCTTCTTCTTCTCTTCGTTCTTCTTCTATCTTCTTTCTTTCTTCATTCTTCTTATTCTTCATTCTTCTCTTCTTCTTTTTCATCTTCTTCTTCTTCTCTTCTGTTCTTCTTCTTCTTCTTCTTTTCCTTTCATTTTCTCTTCTTCTTCTTTTCTTCTCTTTGCTTCTTCTTTTCTTTTCACTCTCTTTCTTCTTGTTCTTCTTGCAATTCTTCTCTTTCTCTTCTTCTTCTTCTCTCTTCTTCTTTCTTCTCTATTCTCTTCTTTTCTTTCTTCTTTCTCTTTATCTTCATCTCTCTTCTTTGTCTTCTTTCTCTTCTCTTCTTCTTCGTCTTTCTATCTTTTTTCTTCCTTGCCATCTTTTCTTCTCTCTATCTTTTCTTCTTTTCTTCTTTTCTTCTTCTTCTTCTTCTTCTCTTCTTCTTCTTCTTCTTTCTTCTTCTTCTTCTTCTTGTATCTTCTTCTTCCTCTTCTTCCTTCTTCTCTCTTCTTCTTC
>JAPXFY010000025.1:3231935-3244435 GCA_030674185.1 Monoplex corrugatus | reverse complement strand
ACACACACACACACACACACACACACATACACACACACACACACACACACACACACACACACACACACACACACACACACACACACACACACACACACACACGCATGGAATCTTGGTAATGTTTGTCCTCTTCGTAATCTTTTCAACATAATACAAACACCACTAAACGTCAATGCATAATGCACATATACAATTTGACACACCATCAAGAAAGTAAAAAAATAAAAAAGAAGTGAGGGGAGAGATATCCGATATATGTGACCTCGTATGACGGAATGGGTCGTTGGTCACCTCGTAACGTTTGCCGCTAGCAAACAAAACAGAAATCATTGGTGTCAGTGATCAATGGGAGAAGATTGATTTCTACTGTTCAGGTGATTTCTCTGACGTCTGGAGTTTGGGACGTTGTTGAACAAGGGTTCATCACACTCACACAATTTTATATAAAGTCCACCCAAACTTGTCAGCAATTTTCTGGCACACTCCCTGAGTCTGCGCCAAAACATAGGCATGGGCAGTTATCAAGAACCACCACGAAGGTGCAGATGGGACCCGGAGCACCATTGCCTCACCACTCTGGGGACACTCACCTCCCAAGCTCCCGACACCAACCGACAATCATTTCTTCAAGCAAAGGGGGGCTGTCCATGCGTTGCATGACCCTTTCAGACCAAGTCATCAGTTACCTTGTTTATAAATCGAATGACAAGTTGGGGAGAATATAACACACCACATTCAACATGCAACTCAACCCATCACCTTCTCCATACAGCACAACAAGTCACCTTCCTATAGAACACAACACGTCACCTTCCCATAGAACACAACACGTCACCTCCCCATAGAACACAACACTCACCTTCCGATAGAACACAACACATCACCTTCCCCATAGAACACAACACGTCACCTTCCATAGAACAAAACACGTCACCTTCCTATAGAACACAACACGTCACCTTCCTATAAACAAACACGTCACCTTCCTATAGAACACAACACGTCACCTTCCTATAGAACACAACACGTCACCTCCCCATATAACAAACACGTCAACTTCCTATAGAACACAACACATCACTTCACTATAGAACACAACACGTCATCCTTCCCATAGAACATCAACACGTCACCTTCCCATATAAACACAACACGTCACCTTCCCTATAGAACACAACACATCACTTTCACCATAGAACACAACACGTCACCTTCACCCATAGAACACAACACGTCACCTTCCTCATAGAACACAACACTCACCTTCCCTATAAAACACAACACGTCACCTTCTAAAACTACACATCACTTCCCTATAGAACATAACACATCGCTTCCTACTAGAACACACACCACCAATAAACAAACACTCACTCTATAGAAACAAACACAGTCACCTTCCATAGAACACAACACATCACCTTCCTATAGAACATAACACATCACCTTTCCATAGAACACAACACGTCACCTTCCTATAGAACGCAACACTCACCTTCCTTAGAACACAACACGTCAACCTTCCAATAGAACACAACACATCACCTTCTTATAGAACATAACACATCACCTTCCTATAGAAACAATACATTCACTTCCTATAGAACACAACACGTCACCTTACGCATAGAACACAACACGTCACCTTCCCATAGAACACACATCATCCTGACACAAACTCACCTTCCTATGAACACAACACGTCACCTTTAATTGAACACAACACATCACCTTCCTATAGAACACAAACGCGCACCTTCCTATAAAACACACGTCACCTTCCTATAAACACAACACGTCACCTTCCCATAGAACACAACACGTCACCTTCCATAAACACAAACGTCACCTTCCTATAGAACACAACACATCATTTCACATGAACACAACACGTCACCTTCCTATAAACAAAACACGTCACCTTCCTATAGAACACAACACCACCTTCCTATAGAACACAACACATCACCTTCCATAGAATCACAACACGTCACCTTCCCCATAGGACACAACACGTCACCTTCCTATAGAACACAACACGTACCTTTCTGTAGAACACAAACACGTCACCTTCCCATAGAACAAAACACGTCACCTTCCTATAGAACAGAACACGTCACCTTCCCATAGAACACAACACGTCACCTTCCTATAGAACACAACAGTCACCTTAATATAACACAAACACTTTACCATGTCACTTATAGAACACAACACGTCCATATTACACAGCCAAACACAACACGTCACCTTCCTATAGAACACGAATCAAGAAACACGTCACCTTCCTTTAGAACCATACACTCACCTTTCCTAAGACCACAACACGTCACCCTTACACTTCTATAGAACACAACACGTCACTTTCCTATAGAACAAAACACGTCACCTTCCTATAGAACAAACACGTCACCTTCCCCATATAACACAACACATCACCTGCCTATAAACACAACCATCACCTCCTATAGAACACAACACGTCACCTTCCTATAGAACACAACACGTCACCTTCCCCATAGAACGCAACAAGTCACCTTCCTATAGAACACAACACATCACTTCCTATAGAACACAACACATCACCTTCCTATAGAACACAACACATCACCTTCCTATAGAACAAAACGCGTCACCTTCCTATAGAACACAACACGTCATCTTCCTATAGAACACAACACGTCACCTTCCCCATATAACACAACACGTCACCTTCCTATAAAACACAACACGTCACCTTCCTATAGAACACAAAACATCACTTTCACCATAGAACACAACACGACACCTTCCCCATAGAACACAAAACATCACTTTCACCATAGAACACAACACGACACCTTCCCCATAGAACACAACACGTCACCTTCCCCATAGAACACAACACGTCACCTTCCCTATAAAACACAACTCGTCACCTTCCTATAGAACACAACACGTCACCTTCCCCATAGAACAAAACACGTCACCTTCCTATAGAACACAACAAGTCACCTTCCCCATATAACACAACACGTCACCTTCCTATAGAACACAACACGTCACCTTCCTATAGAACACAACACGTCACCTTCCTATGAACACAACACGTCACCTTCCTTATAGAACACAACACATCACCTTCCTATAGAACACAACACGTCACCTTCCCATAGAAAACAACACGTCACCTCCCCATAGAACACAACAAGTCACCTTCCTATATAACACAACACGTCACCTTCCTATAGAACACAACAAGTCACCTTCCTATAGAACACAACACGTCACCTTCCCCATTGAAAAAAAACACGTCACCTTCCCCATAGAACACAACATGTCACCTTCACCATAGAACACAACACATCACCTTCCTATAGAACACAACACGTCACCTTCCTATAGAACACAACACATCACCTTCCTATAGAACACAACACATCATCTTCCTATAGAACACAACACGTCACCTTCCTATAGAATACAACACTCACCTTCCTATAGAACACAACACATCACCTTCCTATAGATAACAAAACATCACCTTCCTATAGAACACAACACATCACCTTCCTATAGAACAACAACACGTCCTTCCTATAGAACACAACACACTTCAACACATCATTCCTATAGAACACAAACACGTCACCTTCCTATAGAACACAACACGTCACCTTCCTATAGAACACAACACGTCACCTTCCTATAGACACAAACATCAACATAGTCAACCACTTCCTATAGAACACAAACAGTCACCTTCCTACCAGAACACAACACGTCACCTTCCTAGAACACAAACATCACTTCCCATAGAACACAAACACGACACCTTCCCATAGAACACAAACACGTCACCTTCCCATAGAACACAAACACGTACACCTTCCCATAGAACACAACACGTCACCTTCCCTATAAACACAACACGTCACCTTCCCTATAGAACACAACACGTCACCTTCCCTATAGAAACACAACTCGTCACCTTCCTATAGAACACAACACGTCCCTATACAAAACACGTCACCTTCCTATAGAACACAACACAGTCACCTTCCCATATAACACAACACGTCACCTTCCTATAGACAAACACGTCACTTCTATAAACACACACCCTGATACACGCCCCACTAAATCACCTTCCATAGAACAACAACCGTCACCTTCCTATGAACACAACACGTCACCTTCCTATAGAACACAACACGTCACCTTCCCTATAGAACACATAACACGTCACCTTCCTATAGAACACAACACGTCACCTTCCCATAGAAACAAACACGTCACCTTCCCATAGAACACAACAGTCACCTTCCTATAAAACAACACACGTCACCTTCCTATAGAACAAAACACGTCACCTTCCTATAGAACACAACACGTCACCTTCCAATAGAACACAATACGTCACCTTCCTATAGAACACAAACACGTCACCTTCCTATAGAACACAACACGTCACCTTCCCCATAGAACACAACACGTCACCTCCATAGAACACAACAAGTCACTTCCTATAGAACACAACACGTCACCTTCCTATAGAACACAACACATCACCTTCCTATAGAACACAACAAGTCACCTTCCTATAGAACACAACACGTCACCTTCCCATAGAACACAACACGTCACCTTCCCATAGAACACAACACGTCACCTTCACCATAGAACACAACACGTCACCTTCCTTTAGAACAAACACGTCACCTTCCTGTAGAACAAAACACGTCACCTTCCCATAGAACAAAACACGTCACCTTCCTATAGAACAGAACACGTCACCTTCCCATAGAACACAACACGTCCCTTCTTAGAAACTCACGTACTTATTAGAACAAAACCGTTACTTCCTTATAGAAACAACACGTCATCTTTACATAGAACACAACACGTCACCTTCCTATAGAACACAACACGTCACCTTCCTATAGAACATAGCACGTCACCTTCCCGTAGACGAAAACACGTCACCTTCACCATAGAACACAACACGTCACCTTCCTATAGAACACAACACGTCACCTTCCCTATAGAACAAAACACGTCACCTTCCTAGAGAACAAATCCGTCACCTTACTATAGAACAAATTCCGTCACCTTCCCTATAGAACACATCACGTCACCTTCCTATAGAACACAATACGTCACCTTACTGTAGAACAAAACACGTCACCTTCCCCATAGAACACAATACGTCACCTTACTGTAGAACAAAACACGTCATCTTCCCATAGAACACAACACGTCACCTTCCTGTTAGAACGAAATACGTCACCTTCCCATTGAACAAAACACGTCACTTTCCTATAGAACACAACACGTCACCTTACTGTAGAACAAAACACGTCATCTTCCCCAATAGAACACGATTCGTCACCTTACTGTAGAACAAAACACGTCATTTTTCCCTTTGAACACAATACGTCACCTTACTGTAGAACAAAACACGTCACCTTCCTATAGAACAAAACACGTCACCTTCCCCATAGAACATAACACGTCATCTTCCCATAGAACAAAAAACACGTCATCTTCCCATAGAACAAAACACGTCACCTTCCCATAGAACACAACACGTCACCTTCCCCATAGAACAAAACACGTCACCTTCCTATATAACAGAACACGTCACCTTCCCCATAGAACACAACACGTCACCTTCCTATAGAACACAACACGTCACCTTCCCATAGAACAAAACACGTCACCTTCCCCATAGAACAAAACACGTCACCTTCCCCATAGAACACAACACGTCACCTTCCTATAGAATACAACACGTCACCTTCCCCATAGAACAAAACACGTCACCTTCCTATAGAACACAACACGTCACCTTCCCCATAAAACAAAACACGTCACCTTCCCCTAGAAGAAAACACGTCACCTTCCCCATAGAACACAATACGTCACCTTCACCAGAGAACAAAACACGTCACCTTCCCATAGACCAAAACACGTCACATTCCCCATAGAACAAAACACGTCACCTTCCCCATAGACCAAAACACGTCACATTCCCCATAGAACACAACACGTCACCTTCCCCATAGACCAAAACACGTCACATTCCCCATAGAACAAAAACACGTCACCTTCCCCATAGAACAAAACACGTCACCTTCCCCATAGAACAAAACACGTCTCCTCCTATAGAACAAAACACGTCACCTTTCCCATAGAACAAAACACGTCTCCTTCCTATAGAACAAAACACGTCACCTTTCCCATAGAACAAAACACGTCACCTTCCACATAGAACAAAACACGTCACCTTCATATAGAACAAAACACGTCACCTTCCCATAGAACACAACACGTCACCTTCCTATAGAACACAACACACCACCTTCCTATAGAACACAACACGTCACCTTCCTATAGAACACAACACGTCACATTCATCATAGAACACATGTCACCTTCCTATAGAACACAACACGTCACCTTCATCATAGAACACAACACGTCACCTTCCCCATAGAACAAAACACATCACCTTCCTATAGAACAAAACACGTCACCTTCCTATAGAACACAACACGTCACCTTCCCATAGAACACAACACGTCACCTTCCCCATAGAACACAACACGTCACCTTCCCCATAGACCAAAACACGTCACCTTCCCCATAGAACACAAAACGTCACCTTCCCATAGACCAAAACACGTCACCTTCCTATAGAACACAACACGTCACCTTCACATAGAATACAACACGTCACCTTCCTATAGAACACAACACGTCACCTTCCCCATAGAACAAAACACGTCACCTTCCTATAGAACACAACACGTCACCTTCACCATTGACCAAAACACGTCACCTTCCTATAGAACACAACACGTCACCTTCCCCATAGAACACAACACGTCACCTTCCTTTAGAACATACACGTCACCTTCCCCGTAGACCAAAACACGTCACCTTCACCATAGAACACAACACGTCACCTTCCTTTAGAACATACACGTCACCTTCCCCGTAGACCAAAACACGTCACCTTCACCATAGAACACAACGCATCACATTCCTATAGCACACAACACGTCACCTTCCTATAGAACACAACACGTCACCTTCACCATTGACCAAAACACGTCACCTTCCTATAGAACACAACACGTCACCTTCCCCATAGAACACAACACGTCACCTTCCTTTAGAACATACACGTCACCTTCCCCGTCGAGATTTGCGCTATATAAATATTGTAATTATTATGTATGCATGTGCGTACGTATGTATGTATGTATGTATGTATGTATGTATGTATGTATACGCTTAGATTTATGTATGTATGTATGCATGTATACGCTCAGCTTAGATTTATGTATGTAAGTATGTAAGCATGTATGTATGCATGTATACGCTCATATGTATGTAGGTATGTATGCATGTATACGCTCAGCGCTTAGATTTGATTTTGTCAAGATTTTGCGCTATATAAATAAAATATATTTATTATTATTATTATTATAACACAACACGCCACCTTCCCATAGAACACAACACATCATCTTCCTATAGAACACAACACGTCACCTTCCTATAGAACACAACACGTCACCTTCCCCATAGACTAAAACACGTTACCTTCCTATAGAACAAAACACAT
The DNA here is from genome assembly GCA_030674185.1 of Monoplex corrugatus. Classification (NCBI taxonomy): domain Eukaryota; kingdom Metazoa; phylum Mollusca; class Gastropoda; order Littorinimorpha; family Ranellidae; genus Monoplex; species Monoplex corrugatus. The sequence goes on along the minus strand of JAPXFY010000025.1, from coordinate 3,236,820 downwards.
CATCTTCCTATAGAACACAACACGTCACCTTCCTATAGAACAAACACGTCACCATCCTATAGAACAAAACACGTCACCTTCCTATAGAACAAAACACGTCACCTTCCTATAGAACAAAACACGTCACCTTCCTATAGAACACAACACGTCACCTTCCTATAGAACACAACACATCACCTTCCCCATAGAACACAACACGTCACCTTCCTATAGAACACAACAAGGTACGTGATTATAATAATGAAATAAATTGTTATTTGTTAGAACAAAATGAATTGTTGCCCATAATAATGAGATACATCATTGTCTAAAGTAATGAAATATATTGTTGTCTATACATGATGATATAAATTGTTGTCTATAGATATAATGAAATATATTGTTGTCTATGTATGATGATATAAATTGTTGTGTACACATGATGATATAAATTGTTTTCTACACATAATGATATGAATTGTTGTCTATACATGATGATATGAATTGTTGTCTATACATGATGATATGAATTGTTGTTTATACATGATGATATGAATTGTTGTCCATACATGATGATATGAATTGTTGTTTATACATGATGATATGAATTGTTGTTTATACATGATATGAATTGTTGTTTATACATGATGATATGAATTGTTGTCTATACATGATATAAATTGTTGTGTATACATGTTATAAATTGTTGTCTATACATGATGATATGAATTGTTGTTTATACATGATGATATGAATTGTTGTCTATACATGATGATATGAATTGTTGTGTATACATGATGATATGAATTGTTGTCTATACATGATGATATGAATTGTTGTCTATACATGATGATATGAATTGTTGTTTATACATGATGATATGAATTGTTGTCTATACATGATGATATGAATTGTTGTTTATACATGATGATATGAATTGTTGTCTATACATGATGATATGAATTGTTGTCTATACATGATGATATGAATTGTTGTTTATACATGATGATATGAATTGTTGTCTATACATGATGATATGAATTGTTGTTTATACATGATGATATGAATTGTTGTCTATACATGATATAAATTGTTGTGTATACATGTTATAAATTGTTGTCTATACATGATATAAATTGTTGTCTATACATGATGATATGAATTGTTGTCTATACATGATATAAATTGTTGTGTATACATGATATAAATTGTTGTGTATACATGATATAAATTGTTGTCTATACATGATATAAATTGTTTGTGTATACATGATATAAATTGTTGTCTATACATGATATAAATTGTTGTCTATACATGATATAAAATTGTTGTGTACACATGATGATATAAATTGTTGTGTATACATGATGATAAATTGTTGTGTATACATGATGATATAAATTGTTGTCTATACATGATGATATAAATTGTTGTGTACACATGATGATATAAATTGTTGTGTACACATGATGATATAAATTGTTGTGTATACATGATGATATAAATTGTTGTGTATACATGATATAAATTGTTGTGTAACATGATGATATAAATTGTTGTCTATACATGATATAAATTGTTGTGTATACATGATATAAATTGTTGTCTATACATGATATAAATTGTTGTGTATACATGATATAAATTGTTGTCTATACATGATATAAATTGTTGTCTATACATGATATAAATTGTTGTCTATACATGATATAAATTGTTGTGTATACATGATATAAATTGTTGTGCTATACATGATATAAATTGTTGTGTATACATGATATAAATTGTTGTGTATACATGATATAAATTGTTGTGTATACATGATATAAATTGTTGTCTATACATGATATAAATTGTTGTCTATACATGATATAAATTGTTGTCTATACATGATATAAATTGTTGTCTATACATGATATAAATTGTTGTCTATACATGATATAAATTGTTGTGTATACATGATATAAATTGTTGTCTATACATGATATAAATTGTTGTCTATACATGATATAAATTGTTGTCTATACATGATATAAATTGTTGTCTATACATTGATATAAATTGTTGTCTATACATGATATAAATTGTTGTGTATACATGATAAAATTGTTGTCTATACATGATATAAATTGTTGTCTATACATGATATAAATTGTTGTCTATACATGATAAAATTGTTGTGTATACATGATATAAATTTTTGTCTATACATGATTAAATTGTTGTGTATACATGATATAAATTGTTGTGTATACATGATATAAATTGTTGTCTATACATGATGATATAAATTGTTGTCTATACATGATATAAATTGTTGTCTATACATGATATAAATTGTTGTCTATACATGATATAAATTGTTGTCTATACATGATATAAATTGTTGTCTATACATGATATAAATTGTTGTCTATACATGATATAAATTGTTGTGTATACATGATATAAATTGTTGGGTATACATGATATAAATTGTTGTCTATACATGATATAAATTGTTGTCTATACATGATGATATAAATTGTTGTCTATACATGATATAAATTGTTGTGTATACATGATATAAATTGTTGTCTATACATGATATAAATTGTTGTCTATACATGATATAAATTGTTGTCTATACATGATATAAATTGTTGTTATACATGATATAAATTGTTGTCTATACATGATATAAATTGTTGTCTATACATGATATAAATTGTTGTCTATACATGATATAAATTGTTGTCTATACATGATATAAATTGTTGTGTATACATGATATAAATTGTTGTCTATACATGATATAAATTGTTGTGTATACATGATATAAATTGTTGTCTATACATGATATAAATTGTTGTGTATACATGATGATATAAATTGTTGTGTATACATGATATAAATTGTTGTGTATACATGATGATAAATTGTTGTGTACACATGATGATATAAATTGTTGTGTATACATGATGATATAAATTGTTGTGTATACATGATGATATAGATTGTTGTTATACATGATGATATAAATTGTTGTGTATACATTGATATAAATTGTTGTGTATACATGATGATATAAATTGTTGTGTATACATGATGATATAAATTGTTGTGTATACATGATGATATAAATTGTTGTGTATACATGATGATATAAATTGTTGTTATACATGATGATATAGATTATTGTCTGTTATGATGAATAAATTGCTTTCTGTTATGATGATATGAATTGTTGTCTTGTATAATTATATAAATTGTTGTCTATAATGATGAAATAAATTGTTGTCTATAATGATGAAATAAATTGTCAGTGATGATGAAATAGATTACCGTCTATAACTATGACATAAATTGTTGTGTACAATGGGGCAATGGACAATGTGGGAAAGTGCAATACAACTATGATCTGTGTTTTATTGATCCTCTCAGGATCCGTTTCATCCTCAGATCTGTATATGACCTCTTGCCCTTGAATGCAAAATCTGGCGAAATGGGGAAAATTAGATGACCTACATGCCCTTTCTACTGAAGCGAACAAACTGTGGAACAAGAATTGAGCTCATGCCAAAAAGCGCTGTCCCAAGGAAGCACACATGGAGGCACAATTAAGTGCTTAAAGAGACAGCACAAGTGATCAGTACTGCCAGGGAATAACCATGCCACTAGAAGCTCGGGCAACCTACACAGCAGCTGGCATCAACTGTGACCTACAAATGCTGTGAAAACCCAAGCACAAAAGCGAGATCTACTGGATGGAGCAAAGGACTGGGAGTGTATACCAAGTCTTCAAGAATTGTAATAAAAAAAAATTCTTGAAATCATCAGAAAAGTGGCAGAGGACCGATACATTTCTCTGCTCCCATTCATCAAAACGAAATTTTAATGGTTTTGATCAAACTTACATGTACTGCATCAGATGAAAATTAGACTGGAGGAATCCAATATCCACAAGATTGAAAGGCATACCAGCAATTTGAGGAAAGCTATCTTTCAAGCGAAAGTCCTTATCATACATTGTATACAAATCTAGGCGCATCTGCCTCTGACCTGATTAAACAGCTCTCGATTTCAGGGAAGGACTGGACCAGAGCCCTAAAGGGAACAGCAGAAACATCTGAAAAGAACACCAGCTGTATCTGCTTGAGAAGGAACATAAGCTACAGGGAAAAAGAGCACCGGGGAGATGTAGGGGAAAATGTTAAACAGTTTTGTAGTGTGGAGTGGGAACAGAAAGGTGTCAGATGTACTTGTAGGTAAAAATCTTATTGAGAGTCATGATCGACAACGCGGTGCAGCAAGGCACATGGTGATGACATATCTTGTAAAATGTGTGATGCACAGTAAGTCCAAATACATTTGAAGAATGGCGCTACAGAACAAAGATGTGGTAGTAGTAGTAGTTGCAGTAGTAGTAGTGGTGGAGGTCATAGTTGTATAGTAGTATAAATAGTAGTAGTAGTAGTAGAGAGTAGTAGTTGCAGTAGTAGTGGCAGTGGTAATAGTAATAGTAGTAGTAGTGGCGGTGGTGGTGGTTGTATAGTAGTAATAGTAGTAGTAGTAGCAGCAGTAGTAGTAGTAGTAGTAGTAGTAGTAGTAGTAGTAGTATAGAGTTGTAGTAAGAGTTGTAGTTGCAGTAGTAGCAGTGGTGGTGGTAATAGTAATAGTAGTAGTAGTGGTTGTGGTTGTGGTTGTGGTTGTGGTTGTGGTTGTATAGTAGTAGTAGTAGTAGTAGTAGTAGTAGTAGTAGTAGTAGTAGTAGTAGTAGTAGTCATGTGTTTCTCCTCCAGAATATAAAATTCAGTGCTTGCCAGATGTGGTCATGCCAACAACATTCTATGTCCCGTCTGCTTGTCTTAAAATAATGATGTTCAGTCTTTCCATTTCTATCTTGACATTTTCTAGTTTTCCATTC